>ONZH01010559.1:335000-411767 GCA_900303285.1 Rhinella marina
ATATATACACACACACACACTATATATACACACACCACACTATATATACACACACACATATATACACACACACACTATATAACACACACCACACTATATATACACACACACACTATATACACACACACACTATATATACACACACACACTATATATACACACACACACACACTATATATACACATACACACACACACTATATATACACACACACACTATATATACACACACACACACTATATATACACACACACACTATATATACACACACACACACTATATTACACACACACACACACACTATATATACACACACACACACACTATATATACACACACACACACACTATATATACATACACACACACTATATATACATATATAAACAGGTGGCAAAAACGCAATGTGAACCCACCCTAACCTGCACTTGTGCTCTGTGCTGCCTCCATCTTGCCGTCCTGGCAATGTTTACGGGCATGGTCAAATGCACCACTCCAGCCAATGACATGGCCACAAGCAGCACATGACCGGTGAAACTAGTCACTGGCTTGAGTGGCGCATGTCACCATGCCCATAACCAGACAGATGTACACAGTGCCAGGACTGCAAGATGGCAGAGTGGAGGACCGAAGCGATGTGGAGCAGGTAAGTATAAATCTTCTTTTTCAGGAGGAAGGATGCTGGCATTGTTTTAAATATAGTCATAACTGGAAAATCCTTTTAAAGTGTCACTGAGCTTTCACAAAACATTTGATATGTCATAGTGAGTAGTCTCAGTGCTGAGACCCCCACGGATGGCTAGAACGAGGAGAGAGAAGTGCTCACATAGTGCACCCTCTCTCTTCGCTGCAGGAGATGGGCTCAATAGTCTATGGGCCCGTCTTGATTCAGTCTACTGCAGCAAGGGGAGGGAGAGAGCGAGAGCGAGAGCACACACTATGTGAGCACTTCTTTCTCCTCAATTTAGCAATTGGTGGGAGGCTCAGACCGCCACCCATCAAAACGCTGATATGACACATCAAAAGTTATGTTAAAGCTCAGGGACCCTTTAATTTAATGAACTGCATATATAAACATGTAAAAGACCACATATATCTTACCGATGTATTCTCATGTGCGTGTGTAATGAGCTTTTAGCAGTGAATGACTTTCCACAGGTTTCACAAGTAAATGGCTTTTCACCTGCATAAAAAAAGAACAAAAAATATATGTATAATTCAGCACCAGTTGTACAACGCACCATAATATATATATATTTCAATTTATCCATTTTATTATAGCTATAAATCACTACTAGTAGCCAAATTGGTGCAGTTTAGTGCTAAATTCATACTCTAGGCAGACAATTTAACAAAATCAGTTCTCTTCATAAGGGGAGCACTACTCCATCTCTCAGGGAGGCGATTCACAGGCTGTTGTGTATATTATCTGACTTCCAGTGAATCTGGATCCAGTAATCGCACTAACCGCCCTAAAGACGACGCCACTAGACACAGAACTGTCTTATCAGGACACTAAAAAAAAGGACATTTTGTTAGAATACTGTTTGTGGACTATAACTGTTTTTAATATCTATACTGGCTACTAAGTTAGGAAATCTAGGTCTAAATCTATCACTATGCCCCACAAGGCTGTGTCATGAGCCCACTGCTGTATACGTTATTATATATCTACGGTTGTGTGGCCACTTCCAGCTCCTCTACCATTATTAAGATAATGAGGAGATGGCCTACCTGGAGGAGATCAAGCACCTGCTGAACTCCTCAAACAGCTGATCAGCAGGCGTGCCGGGTGTCAGACCCCCGTCGATCTGTTATTGATAACTTATCCTGAGGATAGGTCACCAATATAAAAAATCCCGGACAGCCCCTTTAATCCAACAATTTAAAGGGATATTCCGATAAAGTAACTTAATTTTTGAAAAACTGCATTAAGGCTGCAAGCTGTGACCCAACCAAAAGCCATACCTATACATATAACCAGAGCTTCAATTTACCTTGCAATCCATTTGTCTAGCTCCTGTATGAGCCTGCAACACACTGAGAGTGTCATGGCTCCTGATCTTCCCTCACAAAACTACAATCCCCACAATCCCTAGCCTTCCTGCTGTGAGTTTCTGCTTGTTCATGAGTGTTGATGTTTATTGATTGGCTGCTTGATATACAGTCCGGTCACGCCCCCTCTTCTCAGTAATCACCAGCACACTAACATTTAGCTAGAGAATTGATAGCAACGCACTGAGCATGCTCGACCAAACAAAGGCTCAGAACTACAGGTCGATACCACGGTAACTTATAAGGTAACACAGTGGGTAGGAGAGAAAGAAAAACATAAGTTATATTTATGGAAACCGGAATACCCCTTTAATAGAGTACTCTAATAAGAAAAAAAAAAACAAATTAAAAGAACGTTTTCTATAAAAACTCAGGTGGTACCTTGGAACCGAACCAGAGTTCGGTACAAAGGTTTTTTACAGTAGAAATTAATTTACGAAGTTATTACGTGAAGTCTCACGAGATTTTGCAAATTAATAACTTCAGCTCATCTGAGTCAAAACATTCTAATACTGTACGGAGCGCTCACTCCGAGCGTACAGTAATCTAATGAAGTTTTACGTACGCGACTCGACTTCGGATGAAGCATCCGAAGTCGATTCGCTCATCCCTAATTACAATGGAGACCTTACTGTATGGGGGCAACAAGGAGACATTAGTATATACTGTATGGGGGCAACATACAGACATCATAATGTATGGAGGCAACAAAGACATTATACTTTATGGGGACTATAGGTTGTAGCCGCAAACAGTATAATGTCTTCTTGTGGCCCATTGCCCCAAAGAGTAGAATGTCTTCTTGTAGACCCAAGTGGTTTTTCTTCTAAATGGCAATTATGGTGATATATATCGTTATTCTAGATATATTTTTGATATCACCCAACCCTAGTCCTATAGCTGTGTTTTAGCATGTACATTTCATATACACTATGTACTACAGTCTTTCGGCGCTGGGAGGAAGAGCTCATCGGGTCCCCGCGCTGCTGTGACGGGGACCCGATGGTCGGGAAGTCAGCCTGATGCCTTGCTTAGGCATCGGGCTGCCTTCTACGGAAGCCTGAGAGATCCAGCCCCCTGGATCTCACAGGCAGGAAGCTGTAAGTGTATTACTGTGTAATACACTTGCAGCCAATGCATTACAATACAGAAGTATTGTAATGCATTGTGCGGGGGATCAGACCCCCAAAAGTTGAAGTCCCAGACAAAAAAATAACGTAAAAAAAAGAAGTTAAACAAAAAAAGTTTAACAAAAAAATAAAAGTTTCAAGAAAAAAAAAATAAAAGAAAAATCATTTTCCCAAAATAAAGAAAAAAAAAATAAAAATTGTAAAAAAAAAAAAAATAGGGAAAAAAAGAAAAGCAGGCATATTAGGTATCGCCGCGTCCATATCGACCGGCTCTGTAAAAATATCACATGACCCACCCCGCTAGATAAATGCTGTAAAAAATAAAAACAATGCAAAAAAAGCCATTTTCTGATTACCTTGCCTCACAAAAAGAGTAATACCAAGCGATCAAAAAGACGTATTAATCCCAAAATGGTACCAATCAAACCGTCCCGCAAAAAATGAGATCCTACCTAAGACAATCGCCCAAAAAAATAAAAAAAAAATATGGCTCTCAGAAAATGGCAACACAAAAAAAAAAAAAGATTTTATTCTGTTCAAAAATGCATCTAATGTGTAAAACTTAACAAAAATAAAAATGTTAGACATATTGGGTCCGTAACAACCTGCTCTATAAAAATATTACATGATTTGCCCCTTCGGGTGAATGCTGTGAAAAAAATATTTAAAAAAAAAAAAACTATGTCAAAACAGCTATTTTTTTCACCTTGACTCACCTTGACTCACTCACAATGCAATACCAAGCGATCAAAATCTTATGTATCCCAAAATGGTACCAATGAAAAACGTCACCTCATCCCGCAAAAAATGAGCCCCCACATAAGACAATAACTCAAAAAAATAAAAATCAATGGCTCCCACAAACCAATCCATCAAAATCTGTGCTGCAAAATCCATATGGTGCTCGTTCTGTTCTGAGCCCTGCCATGTGCCCCCACAGCAGTTTACCACCATGCCGTATTCAGGTGAAAATGGGTAACAAATTACGGGGTGCTTTTCTCCTGTTACCCCTTGTGAAAATGAAAAATTTGGGGCTAAAGCAACATTTTATTGGAAGAAATGAAACTTTTCATTTTCACAGCCAAGTGTTTCCAAATTCCGTAAATTCCGTAAAAGGGGGTCAAAGTGGCCAGTACCCCCCTTAATATATTCTTTGAAGGGTGTAGTTTCTATATGGGGGTCACTTTTTGAGGGTTTCCACTGTAGGGGTACGTCAGGGTCTCTCAATTACAAAATGGTGCCTAAAAACCATTCTAGCAAAATCTGCCTCCAAAATCCATATAGCGCTCCTTTCCTTCTGACCACTGCCACAAACCCATAGAGACGTTTACCACCACATATGGGGTATTTCTGTAAACTGCAGAATCAGAGTAATGTATATTAAAGTTTAGTTTGCTGTTAACCCTTGCTGTGTTGCAAGAAAAAAAAATTAACGTAAAATTTCACCTCCATTTTTCTTTAATTCTTGTGGAACACCTCAAGGGTTAATAAAGTTTGTAACATCAGTTTTTCATAATTTGAGGGGTGTAGTTGGGGGTCATTTATTAGTGGTTTCCATTAGGTAAGCCTCCCAAAATCACTTTATAACTGAATTGGTGCTCAAAAAAAGGTTTTGGAAATTTTGTTGACAATTTGAAAAATGGCTTCTAAACTTCTCACGTCCAAAAAAAGGAATTACATTTATAAAATGATGCCAACATAAAGTATACATATGGGAAATGTAAAATAGTAACTATTTTGGAGGTATTACTATGTATTTTGAAAGTAGAGAAATTGAAATTTGCACATTTTTCCACATTTTTTGCTAAATTTGGCATTTTTCTTAGAAATAAAAATGAAATATTTTGCCACAAATTTACTACTATCGTGAAGCACAATATGTGACGAGAAAATCTCAGAATGGCCTAGATAAGTAAAAGCGTTCTAAAGTTATTACCACATAAAGTGACATGTCAGATTTGCAAAAATCGGCCTGGGATTTAAGGTGAAAAGTGGTTCGGTATTGAAAGGGTTAAAGAGTAAGGAGCTATTGTTTGGTAAAAAAAAAACTTTTAAAAATGTTTTTGCAACCACCCCCACGCCATAAATTTAAAAAAAAGCCTCTTTAAAGAATAACTAACTATCTTTGAAAGGGGACCTGTCACCTCCAACACACAAAACTGCCAGCATTACCTTATATTAGGCCCCAGTGTGTTACTAATCATGCCTTTCATCCAGTGAATTGATCCCCCTAACCTTCATGAAAACGTGGTTTTAATCCCCATCAGCGCGCTCTCTCCAGGCAGCTTGAAGTCAAGGGGGCAGCGGCCTCTTTGCTTCAAGTCAAGTAAAGCACGCCCCTTTTGCCACTGATTGACTTCCTTGTTTCAGCCTAGGATCATGCAAGTCTCGCGCATGCGTGGTGCGCTCCTTCTTGCTGCACGATCCCGGCTCCGGCACTCAGCCCTGCTTGCGTGCGGGCGTACGGGTAGGCATGAGCGCACACGCACGCTCACTGGAATTGCCAGGGCCTGCACAGTGCGCAGATGAAAGCCGGCTGAGTGCCGGAGCAGGGATCACGCTGCAGACCACAGAAAGTATGTCAATCAGTGGCAAGAGGGGCGTGCTTTACTTGACTTGAAGCAAGGAGGCCGCTGCCCCCTTGACTTCAAGCTGACTGCAGAGAGAGCGCGCTGATGGGGATTAAAACCACGTTTTCATCAAGTTAGGGGGATCAATTTACAGGATGAAAGGCATGATTAGGAACACACTGGGGCCTAATATAATGTAATGCTGGCAGTTTTATGTGTGTTGGAGGTGACAGGTTTCCTTGAAAAATAAAAAGCCCAATATGTCAAATAAAAAAAATATTGTAAAAATTATTTTGGTAGTCCAACAAATAATAATAGGTAGGACCACTAAACCGTTACATCAAATCACAAAAAAGTGTCTGGTAATTAAAGGGGTTGTCCCATCTCTGCTTTTCATTGCAGAGATATGAATAATATGAATATGAGATATGAATAATCCACAGTGAGAGAGGGCCCGGGGTGGCAGAAGTTAAGAAAAGTACCCACTATGCCGTGCTGTTTGCATAGTTCCATTCACTGCTATGAGAGTTACAGAAACAGCAGAGCATCGGCTGCCCAGCCAATTCCTTACTCCTCCTCTGCTCAATCTCGGAATTCTCATCTTGGCAATAAAAAGTTTTAGGAGAAACTTTTTAAAGCCTTTCTGGTCTAGTCATTAAAGGGTTAATATCTCGCTGTTTTTGCACAATAAAAACAATTGCCACAAAGAAAAAAGGATTTGCATCGCCACATTTAGAAAAGCCATAACTTTTTTATTTTAACTTTCATTTTACTGTCAACGTAGCTTTTATGAGAGCTCGATTTTTCAAGGACAAGCTATAATTTGGGGTACAGAAATAGATTATTGCATTACTTTATGTAAGGGGCGGATTTAATTGGGGAAAAACAGCAATTTCATCATTGCCATAAAAAGAATCCCAAAAAAGCATTCTCTATGAGGTGTAAATAACATTTTTACTTTATTTTATATGCGTGGTTATAAATTTGGCTATATGAAATACGCACTATTTTTGATGTGTGTTTTTTGCATTGATTTTATATACCGTATTTCTTTTACTTTAAAACTTGATTTTGATATAAACTGGAATTTGATATAAACTTTAAATATTCTTTTGCAATCTTGTGATCACTTTGATAATACCCTTGCATTGCAGTGTATTATTACCCGTCAGTGCTTTATTGATCAGCAACCCATTAGGTCCTGCCTCAGATGGCACCTAATGGGCAAATACACATGGCAAACAACGGAGCCTTTTTTAGGCCCCTCCTGCTATAATAACCCATCGGAACGGTCGCAATCACGTCACATGGGGTAACATAAGACGCTCCGATATTAGCAAATGCAGTAGAGTGAAGTAACTAACTGTGCAGTCGTTCAAAAATCACAAAATACAGTTACTTTATAGGGTGGGCGCAGGTTAACACCCCAATGGAAGAAAGTGAGCTCAGTTAAAAGGGGGTTTCTCTCACATAGGACAACCCCAGTCCATATGCCCAATAAGTAAACATGGCCATGACAGAGCCAGGACAGTTCTATCAACGGCAAAAAGTACTATGTATTAGATTTCTGCTACGTCGTTGCTGCAGGATTAATGTAGAGTCATTGTAGTAGCTGGCTCATGCACCCCATGTATTTCCATATGCCACAAAATTTCAGTTTGAAACCCAACATTTTGTGCTGCTTTTATGTGGCCTGAATTCTTTATTAAAGGGTTTCTGTCACCAGTTTTTTTCGGTATGAATCAGGCTGACATTAGAGATGTGCTAATGTCACCTGATTCCAAATATATATCTGTTTTATTTACTGGTGCCCCCATTTTTATATAAAATGAACTTTTATTTTATGCTAATAAGGCTTCTAGGTGCAAGGGGCGTTACCTCTGCGCCTAGAGGCTCTGTTGATTGACAGGACCAGGCAGAGAAGAAACACTCCATTCACCATAGCTTGCAAGGACCTTCAATGATGTCATGACCATGTGATCAGTCACATGGTTTAGGAGGAGACAGGCTGTTTGTGTGATCCTAACCATGTGACTGATCACATGGTCATGACATCATTAAAGGTCCTTGCAAGCTATGGTGAATGGAGCGTTTCTTCTCTGTCTGGGCCTGTCAATCAACAGAGCCTCTAGGCGCAGAGGTAACGCCCCTTGCACCTAGAAGCCTTATTAGCATAAAATAAAAGTTCATTTTATATAAAAATGGGGGCACCAGTAAATAAAACAGATATATATTTGGAATCAGGTGACATTAGCACATCTCTAATGTCAGCCTGATTCATACCGAAAAAACTGGTGACAGAAACCCTTTAAATATAGCACATATATTTATATAGGAAAACAGCTGTACCTGTATGAGATCTTAGATGTTTTTTTAATTGAGCAGAGTCCAAGAACTTTCGCTGGCAGAATTTACACTCTGGTAACCCACCTCCTTATAGCGATGGACAAAAAAAAAACACAAGTACACAAAAAATGTTATTCTGTAAGGTGTGCTGAGTGTTAATAAGGCACATTTTAACTTTTTGAAAGACATTAGTGGAAAATGTTCATGCCCACAAGTTTTAAAATGTGAGAGTTCAGTTTAGGCCAGTGAAAACTGTTCTTCCCCAAAATATTAGAGATTTTTTTTAACGCCCAATCACAATTTAGATAAAAAAAAAAAAAAAAGGTGGTAGTAGGGGGTTCCTGTGTCTCACATTTATTTTTTAGCTTAAGAATAAGAGTTGGTAAAAATTCTTCCAAGAGTGACACGCCGCTTTTACCTCTAGGTTTAGAGCGTAGGTTATTAGAAGATTATTGCATATTCATGGGAGTGACCACATCCTATGACACGTTTTTAATGTACCTTTAAATACGTGCTGCTGCCTATCACTGTCAAATAATGTATAAACTATGCGCTGTGCGATTGATAAGATTGTGAAAATTTTTTTTTTTTTTATATTTATGTGTATACCTGCTTATTTATATAGTGTATATATTATTTATATAAAAATAAGCAAATTCTATAAGACCAATTTCTTAATTAGTGCTGAGCACATTACAAGTTTACTTAACAGTTTAACTAGTTATCCTACCCAATCAAACATATTATCCTATGATCAATGTAAAAAAAGAAAAACAGTAGTCTCTAGAGCTCCGCCATACATTGCTCTGCTAGATTTATTTAAAGGGGTTATCCCATCTCAGACAATGTGGGCATATCGCTAGGATATGCCCCCATTGTCTTATAGGTGCGGGTCCCACACCTATATTGAGAACGGGACCCCAAAAGAGAAGGAGGGCGCACTGCGCATGCGCCCTCCATTAATTTCTATGGGGCCGCCGAAAATGACTGTGGTGCACTCCCATTCATTTCTATGGGAGCAGCGGGGAGCTGCGCCTGGTGGCGGCCGGACCCCGAGAAACCCGGGGTCCTCCAGGCACAGAGCTCCCAGTTTCGTTCTCGATATAGGTGCGAGTCCCAGCGGTGGGACCAGCACCTAGCAGACAATGGGGGCATATCCTAGCGATATGCCCCCATTGTCTGAGATGGGACAACCCCTTTAAGGCTGGGCAAGTTTCCTTTCTGCTACATCTCTCTCCCCCAATCACAGCTCAAGGGGAAATGTCCTTTCTGCTGCAGCTCTATACCTGTAAGGCCGCTTTTACAGTCAGAGTTTGATCAGTGATTGTGATCCAAAACCAGGAGTGGAAACTTCCCAGACATTAAGTATAAAGGAAAGATCTGCACCTGTTCTGTGCTTTTCACCCACACCTGGTTTGGGCTCAAAATCACAGACCAAACACTGACTTTGTGAAAGCAGCCTAATGCCTCATATATATGACTGTATACGTTAGTTTGTTAACCGTGGATCTACAGAATACGGATACCTTCTGTGTGTTTTCTGCATTTTTCTCTCTCCCATCAACAGAAATGGCTATTCTCATCTGCAATGCAGACCAGAATAGGACATGTTCTATAATCTGCAGAACAGACATATGGATGTGCTGACCATTTTATTTTGCCCATGTGCAATCAGACAAAGCTTATAAAGAGTAGAACGGTAGTCGTTGGAACTGGATGGAACCCAGCATGTGCATCCACCTCAGTGATGTTACGGAGGTGGACAGGGAGAAGAACAAACAGCAGGTGGCGCTATACAGATACATTTTATTGAATTACTCAGTGGCTATACTAAATATTGAATTACCTGCAATTACAAAAGTGTTCAGATCCTGGTGCTGGTTTGAAACCCATAGAATATTTTTCATGGGACAACCCCTTTATTAGTGGCACAGCAGGTGTCTATATATTGCCTTTACAAAAGTACAGCCAATGGTATAAGACATTTTAAGAGTTTTACGTACCTATATGTACACGATAATGGCTTTTCAGTTGTCTTTTTTGACTGAAGTATTTTCCACACCGGTCACAAGTATATGATTTACTCTCTGTCAAAAGTGAGGAGCATAGTCAATAACAAGCAACCAAGCGATATGAGGCAAACAGCTAGAATTAATCTACTGATTTATTAGTTTTAAGTACTATTTTTTTTTTTTTTTTAGTATGCTAGGTATGGCCATCCTTCCGAGGCAAATGGAGAGGCTTGCTGAAAGACTATGGTCAGAATAGCTGAATCGTCACCATGTAACACCACACTTCCCCACAGCTTCCACTTCAGGGTAAGGGCCCTTTCACACGACAGTATTTTTTGCGGGCTCCGATCTGCATTTTTCACATGAAAAACGCGGACCCATTCATTTCTATGGGTCTGCAAAAAAAATACAGAGCATCCGTATGCCCGTTCCGTAGCCCCGCAAAAAAGATAGAACATGTCCTATTCTTGTCCGTTTTGCAGACAAGGATAGGCATTGTTACAATGGATCTGCAAAAAAAAAAATGGATGCCATATGAACGTCATCCGTTTTTTTTTTTTTTTTTTTTTTTGCGGATCCGCAATTTGCAGACCGCAAAACACAACGTTCGTGTGAAAGAGGCCTAAATGTCTGTCTGGTTGCAGCCTCTCCTAGCAAATTCAGTGAACGGAGTCAGCAGTGACGGTTTACATGAGAGCAGTTACCAAGCCTTAGATAATCAATGGAACTCATAACACTACTCTTAATAACCATCTTTAAATGGGTTGCCTCCTTAAGACAACCGATTCCCTATCCTCAAGAAAAATGGGATAAGTCTCAGATTGGTAGTGATCCATCTGCCCGGCGATCACAAAAACGGGGCCCGTGCTGCCCAGACTGAATAGACCTGTGGTCATGCATGCGTGCTGCTCCATTTAGCTCTATGGGGATGCCAGAGACAGACAAGCGCTTGCTACCTGGCAGTCCCATAGGGTTGAAAGGAGGAGCGGTCACAGATGAGCGTGGGCTCCAACCGATCACACACTTATTCCCTATTCTGAAACAGGTGACAGGTTGTCCTAATGGGACAACCCTTTTAAAGCCATTTTTGGGCAAGATTAGTCCTATTCCAGTGGAGTTTTGATGTAGTTCACGTCTTTCTTTACTCCAAATTTGGAACTAGATGCAAAGAGGAAGAGGTAGGTAGGTATGTATATGGAAGACGTGCAGTAGTGTGTCTTCCAGACGTACCTCTAGCACCCAATGCCATAGCTAAAGTCTTTCACAGATCAGGACAGTCATCTGCTCCAATGAGGTGAAGTGTGTCAGCTTATTAAATAATTATTAATAATTTATTTGTAAAATATTACCTTGGTGTAAATTCATGTGTTCCCTTAGCGAATGCTTGGTTGAAAGGGATTTACTGCACACAGTACAGCTAAAAGGTCTCTCTCCGGTGTGGATGCGCTCATGGACTCGCAGCGAATGTTTCTGGGAAAACCCTTTTCCACATTGAGAACATTTGAAGGGCTGCTCCCCTGCAATCATATGAGAAACATCAAGGAGAATCAGTGTTGGCAGTGAACATACAGTACACAGATGCAGGTCTACAGTTGTTAAACAAAAAGGCCTAAAGGACACCTCCTTCTCCACAGTCGCTAACATTAGCAGTGAACAGTAACTGCTCTACTCATATGTACAGCGAAAAAGGCACAGATTTTGCATTTACAAGAAGGAATCAGAAAGACGGACGCCCAGGAAACTCCCGAGAGGACGCTTTGGAAGCACTTCTGAGTGTTTTACACAGATGACCTTTCCTCAGGATAGCTCATCTGTATGTGCTTGGTGTGGGTCCGACTCCCAGCACCCCCAACAATCAGCTGTTTGAGCACCACGGCCTCCTCGCAGCTTACCCTAGGCCAGTGACATCATGTTCATCAGTAAAGTGGCCTAGTCACAGCTCAGTCCCATTCAAGTGAATAGGGAGGAGCTGTGATACCATGGACAGCGCTGTGCTTGGTAAGAGGAGTATAGGTCATCAGTATAAAACACTCAGAAAACCCCTTTGAATAAAAGATTACAAAAAAATGTAAACTGTTTCTAGATGCAAATTCTAGTTACACCACAGTAGCAGTAAACATACTGACAACACATGCATGTCATGATACAGATATTGTATGCAAAGTGGACACATTTATATAACGAATTTTTGGGCTATAAAACGCACTATTTAGCAAGAAAAATATTCCGAAAAAGTGCCTGCATCTAAGGCTTTCACACCAGCTGCTTTTGCTGGTTCCGTCATGATAATACAAGACGGATCCGTCATAAACACCACTGAAAGTCAATGGGGGACGGATCTGTTTTCTATTGTGTCCGAGAAAACGGATCCATCCCCATTGACTTACATTGTGAGTCATGACAGATCCGTTTGGCTCCGCTTCATCATGCGGACACCAAAACGCAGGAAGCAGCATTTTAGTGTCCGCCTCCAAAACGGAATGCTGACTGAACTGAAGCAAAACTGATGCATTCTGAATGGATCCTTTTCCATTCAGAATGCATTAGGACAAAACTGATCAGTCTTGAAAGCCTGTTTGCAGATCCATGACGGATCCTGCAAAAACGCTGGTGTGAAATTAGCCTTAGTCTGTAGGTGGGATAGCTCTGTTGTATTCACTTGAACAGACAGAGCCATCCAACAGAAATGAATGGAGAGGAAGGTCCTAAGCTGCACTGAAAGACCTGTGATGATGTCAGACAGTGGGTGGGGCCAAACCAGGAAGAAGAATACTATGTAAGTGTTGAGCTTTTTGTTTTTTAATTTTCATTATATCTCACCCAGAGAGAGGCTGGTAATGAGAGGTAATTAGCAGCCAGCTGAGGAGCTCAGGTAAAAGTGGGTTGGGCTATTCAGTCAGGGCTCAGAGGAATCAGGCCGTGTCAAGGCCTGTGGGAGCCAGGACCTTCTAACCCTGTGTAGGGTAAGCACTGAGTTGTGTTTTGGGGAGCTGGATGGTAGAGCCAGATCCTGATAGAGAGGGACAAATACTGTGTAGTCAGTGGCCAGACGGCCGAGGATTTATGTTTGTGATTTGTTTGCACTACTGTAAAAGTGAAAATAAAGCTGGTTGTGGCCAGTTTGCACCAGATCTGCAGTGTTGGAGTGACTTCTTGAAGTGTGCCAACCGTCTAAGATGAGAAGACGGCGATCGTGGAGAGGACAAGGTGACTAAAAAAATGGCGAATTGTGTGGATTTTATTTTTTTTTTCCTGTTACGTGTTTACCACATAGGACATTTTTTTAAAATATTTTAATAGTTTGGACTTTTCGGACGTGGCGATACGTAAAATGCTTATTTATTGTTAATATATTTTAGATGTAAAAATTGGGAAAGGAGGTGATTAAGGGGTTGTTCAGACGGCCATAGTATTGCGCATCCGCTCCGCAATACCACGGATGCCGCCCGGTGTGTGTTCCACAATTTGCGGAACGCACGGCCGGGCGCCCCATTCAAATTGCCTATTCTTGTCCGCTGTCACACTGCGCCACCAATGAATATAAAAGCACATTAAATCAAGTATAAGAGGCAGCGGTATAACATACCCAGCCTCAATAGCAGGGCGTGCAATCTGCGGCAATTAACCCCTCAGGTGCTGCACATGAACGGTTAATTGCCGCGTACCGCTGCCTCCTATACTTGGACTAATGTACTTTACATTCATTATTTTTTGTTTTTTTTTTTTAACTTTTTATTTAATAACTATTAGTCCCTTAGGGGCTAGATCCTGGGATCTTTTAATCCCTTGTTCTATTCACCCTAATAGAGCTCTATTAGGGTGAATAAGACTTCACACTCCCCCTGCTACCCTGGCAGCAGGGAGCTTACCATTGCAGCCAGGACTTCAGCAGCGTCCTGGTTGCCATGGTAACAGATCGGAGCTCCGATCGGGTATCTACCAATGAAGAAGGGGGGGGGGGGGCGCCCTGTGGCCACTGCCATTAACGATTATACTGGGGGGTTGGGGGGGAGGGCGCACTGCGCAACCAATGAAGTTAACCATGTTTAATAAAGTACAGGAGCGGGTGCACGGAATCACATAGCCGGCACCCGACCTGTATTATAGGGAGCTGCGGAATCACATAGCTCCTGTACTTTTATTAAATATAGTTAACTACATTGGTGGCACAGTACGCCCTCCCCCTCCCCTCGGATTGGTGGCAGCAGCAGCACAGGGGGGAGGGAGAGCTTCCTTCTCCTCTGTGCTGCTGAGGGAACATGGAGCGCGCTGACCCATGTTCTCCAATACTAGGCTGTGCAGTAGCGCAGCCTAGTATCGCTGAATGCCGGATCTAGGCGCAAATGGCAACAAGACTAAAAAGTCTTGTCGCCATTTGCAAATTAGCCGCATTGGCGACCATTGTGGGCCATTGGCTGATATAGTATTTTACTTTTATAACTTTTCTTTTCCTGCCTTCTGCGAAGGGATACTGGTACAGGGAGGAGGGGTTATTGATGGCTTGGCGTGTATAAAGGGCCCTTTACACTGGGCGAGAATATGCCAGATAATAGTTTTTTCCTTTCCAACAAACAGCTGACAAACTGGCCCGTGTAAAGGGGCCTTAAGATAACTGTCAGTCACCGATAACACCTCCTCCCTGTACAGACTGCCTTTTTAATCTCCTGTGAAGAGCTAAGACATAAATGTATAAATTACAGGTTTCCCATAAAACTATGCATTAATCTGCTCAGCTCCTCCTGCTCTATAACAAGCTGCCTGCAGACTGCACTTTCTGGTGATAGGTCCTCTTGCCTTTCCATATTCATATGTATGGCACTGGGGCAGTATAGGGCGGGTACATAAATGCACTTAACGCATCTGGTTCCCTTTCACTTGGGCAGCACAAAACATACAACCTTGGTGGAAATTTTGAATTATTCAATGGTATATAATAAAAAAAAAAAAAAATCACAGTATTCCTGATAAAGTGTGCCTTCACAGCATGTATTCTAAATCATACCTGTATGGGTTCTACGGTGCATTACTAAGAAGTGCTTGTACTTGAACACTTTTCCACAGTCCTTGCAAACTTCAGGACTGTGTTTTTGTGTGTTTGTGTGTGTGTTTTTTTTGCCGATGGGACGCTTTGATGGTTGACGTTCTTCACCAAGTCTATAATCTTGCAGCTTGACGGACCTCTGTGGTCTGCGCTTGCTATGTCTCTTTAGTACTAGTTGTTGTTCTTCTGGAGGCTTGGGATTTAAGTCACACGTCACCTCCGCAGCAAAATCGGCGACCTCGTGCTCGTGTAAAATGTTTCCATTGGAATAACAGGTTTCCTCAATACTTTCCGGGACATCTCCTTGGTCTGCCTGCTTCGCCTCAGCCTGTGTGTTGGTCTGATCGCTGTGTTTCCTTGGTCTTCCTCGTTTACGCTTTGATACAGGATCATCAGCTTCATCTGTTGCTCCGTTATCAGATGCGTCGGCCTCTCGACTGTGTAGATTCTCCTGATATTCTGCATAAGCTTTCACCAGATTGTTTACTTTCAAGACCTGCGCAGTTCCCACGATTTGCTTGAGGCATTTTTCACTCACGTGTACATTTCCAGTGTAGATGAACTGCAGCAAGGTTTCAAAAACCTCAGACACTATTCCTTCTATGACGTATATTGACTGGCCGATATTCTCCTCATCGGCAAACATCGTGGAGAAGTATTCGCTGGTGGCAGCGAGCAGAGCTTTGTGTGCCCGATACTCCACATTCTCAACTACGAGCGTGATGTCACACAGGAAGTTCTTTTTCCTCTGATCCTCCAAACTGGAGAGCACAGTGCCCATATGACCACTCGAGTGGATATTAATCCGCACTTCTGCCTCTGACTCCACCTGAGGAACTGCGTCCTCCATTGTTTGAAGAGGCCTACAAAACAGAACAGAAAAACAAAACACTGAAATTTAACCAGTTCAAGAACTCTCCCTTCCTGACCAGGCCCATTTTCTATTTTTCAAAATGAGTTTCCAGGCTCCTGATATTGGTTACCTATCCTCAGGATAGGTCATTAATATCTGATCAGTAGAGGTGTGGGGTGTTGGACCCTCACTGATCAGATATTAAGCTGTTCCCTGCAGCCTCCAATGCTGGGGCTAGCACTGTGAATGGAACAGGAAGTACAGCTCCGTTCAAATGCTAGTGGTCGTACAGGGTTACTGCACTGCATTGAAGTGAATGGGAGCTGAGGTGCAGTAACCCTGTATGGCCACCATACTTTGAACGGCGCTGTGCTTCCTGTTCCATTTACAGTGCTAGCCCCAGCATCGATATCAGGAGCCAGGAAAATAACTTTTTGACACCCTTGAAAGCTACAACTCCCCCCCCATTCGGCTATGTAAATAATTTTTGTACCTTTATGCGGTGATACATGGCACTTTACTTTTATGTCATTTTTATTTTAGCACTTTGATTTTAGTGTTTAATACCTGGGGAAAATATGAAAAATAGAGGGTAAAAAAAATAGAACGTTTTTCACTTTTTATTAGCGCTAAATGCAATTAAAATCCTTTTTTTCCCAAGAAAATTACATCTTATTTCAATAGCAGCCATTTTGATATAGTTTATGCTCACTTTTTTATTTTATTTATTTTTTACAATTTGTAGCCCCTATTTTTGTTGGTCTATTTCTCCTGTAACTTAGCAGACATATTAGCCCCAGATACAGGGTTAAGACAGCCCCTAGACACTGCAAGGGACCCCACTGCAGAACATCTGGGTCTGCTAAGACTCAGCAGCTTGAGCAGAATACCTGTTCCCCAGCAATGACATGACAGCTAATAATGCTAATCTCTCTTCTGGTTGCATGTGTTTATCAGCTGCTGAAGATGGAATTCAGGAATATGCTGCTATCATAATTGGCTTGTGTTTATTTTTTAAGGTCATTTAATTTGCTTTAAAACATCAACTACAAAACATTAACCCTTTAAAGACGTGGTAACGTTTGTTTTTTTCCCAAAAAAAAAAATTTCTATTTATCTGGGCTTGTTTTTTGCAGGGCGAGTTTTATTTTAAAGAGGCACCATTTTGGGGTCCATATTAGGGCTCATGCACACAAATGTATTTTTTCCCGTTTCCATTCCGTTTTTTACAGGTCCATATGCGGAACCATTCATTTCATTGGGTCGGAAAACAAAAAAAAAAACAAACAAACTGAAATGTGCATTCCGTTTCTGTATGTCCGTTCCGCAAATGAATAGAACATGTCCTATTCTTGTCCGTTTTGCAGACAAGGACAGGCGTTACAATGGATCCACACACAAAACAAACCTTACGCAATATCGCACTGATGTCCGTTTATTTGCGGACCGCAAAATACATACAGTCGTGTGCATGAACTTTAACTCTTTACGAAAGGAATTAAAAAAAAAAAAAGTCAGCCAGAAATTACAAAAACATGGCTGCTTTATTCCAAAAACAGCCCCACACCTGTCCATGAACTGTGTCTCGTATTGCAGCTCAGCTACACTGAAGTGTATGGGGGCTGAGCTGTAATACCACACACAATCTGTTGACAGACATGGTGCTGTTTTGAAAGAAAGCAGCCATCTTTCCCAGTCCTGGAGAGCCCCTTTAGTTTGGTCACCATGCAGCATAAATAACGCATTACCTTTATTCGCGGGTCAGTCCAATTACGGTGATACTAAGTCTGCACAAACAAACAAAAAAAATTTTGTTTTTGTGTCACCATTTTCTGGGGGAGTAACTTTTGAACTTTTCTGTCAGAGCTGCGTGAGAGCTTGTTATCCTGCAGGACAACATGTAGTTTTCATTAGTACATATGACTTTTTGATCACTTTTATTCCACTTTTTGGGTGGCAAACTAGACAAAAAGAAAACTGCAATTGTGAATATAATTTATGTCCAGCATTCATACATACATTGCTACAGATGTAGAGATAAAATGTGTAGGTGCATTCACCCCCCCAAACAATAATTATTTGTTGTTAAAAAAAAAAAACATATATATATATATATCTGCTAGTAACCCCTCGTAGAATGTGAACAGGACAGGATGCATCTAGCTGTGGAGGATGCAGGACCTCACTTCTTTACATTACGCGCTGGGACATGCATTACAGTGGAGAGCGTTTCTTCACCTGACAGAACATCACACAGGATGTCTTCTTACCAGTAATGATACGATCCTGCATGCGATATGTCGTCATGGCTGAACAGTCTGACAGGTACAGAGTGCAGGATTACATCACTGTTATAATAATAACATATCTGTCAGGCTGCTCAGACATGACAACATATCAAACCCAGGATCTCATCATTACTATCTATTGTACAGCAGAGTTCCCGCTGTAATATGGATAGTAACAAGGAGGTCCTGTGTGCAATATGTCGTCATGTCTGAGCAGCCTGACAGGAACGAGGCCCCACACAGCTGGATGCGACCCATCCTCTTCACATTGCAGGAGCCCATTTAAGGCCCAAAATAGGTTTGACACTAAGGGGTTAAAGGGAGTCTGTCACCACTTTGACCATGCCAAACTACTGCCTGCACTCACTATGGGATGGAAAGAGGAGGACAAACAAGTGTGAATCTGAAGCTTAAAAGGGTTTTCCAAGATTTATTTATTTTTTTTACTGATCGGTGGGAGTCTGACACCCGGGCCTTCTCTCAGCTCAGCGGCTGTGCTTGGTATCACGCTCCGCCTCATTCACTTGAATGGACCTTAACTGCTGCTAGGCCACATAAGAATGAACGTGTCTAGGAAAAGCAGAGAGTAGGATGAGGTGCTACTGTAAGTGCCGCTGCCTTCTCAAACAGCTGGGGGTCGGACTCCCAACAATCAGATACTGGTGAACTATCCAGAGTAGAAGTATGCGCTGTAAAGCAGCTCAATGCAGAGAGCACTTTACAGAGAAGCTCCACTCTAGATACTTGGAAGACCAGAATTTGGCAGAATAAAACCTCACATTCTCACTGCTCCACAAAAGGTATGTTTGCCCTGCTCTCCCAAATCCCGACCTAGTGCTGTCAGCAGTTTAGCATGTGCTGATGGCCACCCTTTAAAGGGGATGATCAGGTTCCAGAAGTCGCCATTATCTGTGTACATAAACATATAATATATATATGCGCCCACATCCATACAAATAGTACCTGGAATCTCCACTCGGCCTGAATGTGGCAGTATACAGTCAGATCCGCAATATCAGCCCTGAAACAGATAACAGTGATACAGATGCTTTTGTGACATTTTTTTGTTATTTCATACCCTCTCCATTCGTGTACATAGCTGCTGTCAAATGTCTGCTGGTTGTTTTTGGCAACAGACAGCAGTTTGTCTGCCCTGCACTGTCAGACGTGATTTAACAGCTTAGGCTACTTTCACACTAGTGTTTTTGCTGGATCCAGAAGGCTCAGTAAAAACGCTTCCGTTACTGATAATACAACCGTCTGCATCTGTTATGAACGGATCCGGTTGTACTATCTTTACCATACCCAAGAAAACGGATCCGTCCCCCACTTTCAGTTGAGGTTCTCTGACGGATGTCAGAGAAAGCGGATCCGTCCCCATTGACTTGCATTGGGGGCCGTGACGGATCCGTCTTGCTCTGCATCCCACGACGAAATGAGAATGGAATGCTTTTTGGTGCACTCCGTTCTGTTCGTTTTGTCCCCATTGACAATGAATGGGGACAAAACTGAAGCGTTTATTCCGGTATTGAGCCCCTATGACGGATCTCAATACCGGAAAATAGAAACACTAGTGTGAAAGTAGCCTTAGGCTGTGTTCACTCTTGCACTAACGATCTCCGTTACTCTGTGGAACAGTAAAAAATATTAGTGCAGGATAAGACATGTAACAGGTGCCAACCTACCCAGGGCTTTTCTGATCAGAGCTTCTGATGCAGATGTGAACTTACCCTAGCTACAGCAGCGTTTGGAGTTTAGCTTTAGCCGTGAATGGAGAAGAAAACATGCTGCAACCCATAACAATTAATACAGGACAAGCTAATAATGTAAACATGTACATCATAGCGCAAACGCAGCGTTTCTTTCCACTGTCTAAACTATGACAGATATTTTATAACGGTATCGCACACAAACCCCTTCTACTGTGCTAACCCGCTAACCCCACGGTGCCATTACTGTTTGCCGCGCGGAAGGACCGAAAAAGAAAGCGGAACGTCGCTATTCATATCAGAAACACAACCTGGACGCATATAACTGTGCGGTACCGACCGAGACAACTCACACCGCTCCGCGACATGAGTGTTTTCTCACCTGGATACAGAACCGAAGATTCGACACAGTAGCGGGTGACATCATTTCCACGTGACCGCGCGCCGTTATGGCGTCACTAGGCGCGTGACCGCGCCCACTCCCTAAAACAACGGAAGTGTGGGCGGCAGTTTCAAACCAGGAAGGTCAGGTTGTACTGTGGTGGGAGGGACAACGTGCTCTGTGAAGGAATACGTTAGCGCGTGTACAGCGCCCTCTAGTGGTGAATTGGAAGTACTGGATTAACTTTGGACAAAGTACCTGACTGGGGAATCATGCAAGGTTCCTATTGCTGTCAAATACGCACAAACATGGCTGTTTAGAATTTATTATTAGTATATCTTTCTGCTTTTAACCCCTTAGTGACCAACCCGTTTTGGGCCTTACTGACCAAGCGTCTTTCTTTTTTTTTCATTGTTGCCTTCCAAGAGCTATAACTTTTTTAGTTTTCCATCTGCGTAGCTGTATGAGGGCTTGTTTTTTTTGTGGGACAAGTTGTCGTTTTTATTGGTGCCCTTTTGAGGGTCACATGACTTTCTGATTAACATTTATTAACTGTTTCTCTAAGGCCTCTTTCACACGAGCGTGACGGATTAGGTCCGGATGCATTCAGGGTGCGTTCAGGAAAACTTGCACCATTTTGCAAGCAAGTTCAGTTAGTTTTCTCTGCGATTGCGTTCAGTTTTTTTTTGTGTGGGTGCAATGCGTTTGGATGCGTTTTTCACGTGCGTGATAAAAAACAAACAACATCTCTTAGCAACCATCAGTGAAAAACGCATTGCATCCACACTTGCTTCAGGATGCAATGCGTTTTTCACTGAAGCCCCATTCACTTCTATGGGGCCAGGGCTGCGTGAAAAACGCAGAATATAGAACATGCTGCGTTTTTCACGCAACACAGAACTGATGCGTGAAAAAAAATGCTCATGTACATAGACCCATTAAAATGAATGGGTCAGGATTCAGTGTGGGTGCTATGCGTTCATGTCACGCATTGCACCCACATGGAAAACTTGCTCGTGTGAAAGGGGCCTAATAGAGATGGGGGAAAAAAACAGCAATACTACCAGGGAGTTTTAATGTTATAAATTTAGCAGTGTTCATTTTGTAACAAAAATAACATAATAACCAAAACCATGGCTGTTTAGCCAAATTACCCCTTACTTGCTCTCAACCCCTGCTTGATTTAAAACTTAACCTTTAATTATTTCCTATATATAAACCACAAAATAAAGAAATCATATCCCCACACTTAAAACCACTACACCGGGCGTGTGATTATAACATCTTCCTGTAGACTGATGCACACCCCTGGGTCACTGTCTCTAATGCTGCTTGTAGCTAAATAGACCTTTGGGTGCAAATTCTAATATTTCACACACCACTAGTTGCTTTAAAAACACCAATCCACACTCCCCCCCAACATGTTTCGCCAGAGAACTGGCTTCATCAGGGGTAACGGGCAGGAATGGTAAGTAGTGTCCACAGGAAGACCTTTATAGTCCATAACTCCTCCTTAGTTGTGTTTCCACCAATCTGATCCCTCCTGTATTTGTTTTACTGCAAAGGGACCTTTGGTATCCTCCCTACCTTTAGCTGACTGGCTAGGACGATCTCATCATCCTAGTGTTTTAGTTTCCACCAATCTGATCCCTCCTATATTTGTTTTACTGTGAAAGGACCTTTGGGATCCTCCCTACCTTTAGCTGATTGGCTAAGACGATCTCATCATCCTAATGTTTTGGTTTCCACCAATCTGATCCCTCCTTTATTTGTTTTACTACGAAAGGACCTTTGGTATCCTTCCTGCCTTTAGATGACTGGCTAGGACGATCTCATCATGAAGGGGATGTTCATCACCAATTATAATACATAATTTTTTTGTTTTTTATAGATTGTTGTATGCTTTGAAATATACATAGATCAAATATCAATATCCCTAAGCTGTCTGCCAGGATTGTAACAATTAACTTAATATTATGTCAGCATAGTGATTTTACTCCCTAGTAAAGAATGAGGAAAAAAAAAAAAAAGTCCTGGCACCTGGCTCTTCATGTTGCCGGCGCTTCAGTACTCAGTGCGCATGCGCCGCCTTACTATGCGAGCTCCCAAGCGCGCTCGCATAGTAAGGCGGCGCATGCGCACTGAGTACTGAAGCGCCGGCAACATGAAGAGCCGGGTGCCGGGATCGCGCAGTACTCACTCGCGCAACGCGCATGCGCGAGATTTCTGCGATCCCCGGCACCCTGGCTAACTGTCAGTCAAGAGCAAGTGGGGAGTGGCTTTCTTGACTTGAAGCAAGGAGGCCGCTGCCCCCTTGACTTCAAGCCCACACCGGAAAGACAGCGCAGCAAGATTAAAAGTTCTGTTTCCAGCCTTTTCATCCGGCAGTTCTGAGTTTCACCTACAGCAATAGGATCACACTGGGGTCTACTCTAAGGTACTGTTAACAGCTCATTTTGTAAAAAGGAGGTGACAGGTTCCCTTTAAATTCATTATCCGCTCTTAAAATGTGCCAATGCTTCTGCAGTATGCTCTTAACCTGTTTGTTATGTGAATCAAAAGTGCCAATGCACCTAATAAATTGTTGTTGTGATGTAGTTAATTTATCCTTCAGCAGATCTTTCCGATCAGTCATACTCGCTCTGCGGTACGCACGATGTAGAGTTTTTTTGGGGTACCCTTTCTCAACAAATCTCTGGTACAGTATCCTGCATTCTCTCTGAAAGCTAGGTTCATCCGAACAATTCCTTCTAGCTCTAAGGTATTGACCTATAGGTATGCCACGTTTGAGGGGCTCAGGATGGTAACTGTTCCAGTTTAAAAGACTATTTGTTGACGTAGGTTTCTGATATACTTCTGTTTGGATGCTGCCACCAGAATCCACCGAAATCACCAGGTCAAGAAACGCAAGACGCTGCTCATATTAGCATTAGAATGAAAGCAGATGCATCAATCTCGAGGCACGTTAGACAGTACCATCAATGGGATCTGTCCTGCCTCAAATTTTGGGGAGTGAGTAAAAGGACTTTGGGAGAGAGGAAGGGAAATCTGGACAGAACACTTTTACAGGAAAAGACTAAATGGATTTACAGGCTTGAAAGCCTAAGCCCAAAGGGTTTGAATGAAGGATTCACATTTTCCTCATTCCTATAATAAGAAGCACAAAAATGTAAATAATGTATATACACTGTTAGGCATAAAGAAATAAAATAAAATAAAGAAATAAAAGGAGATCATGTACCCAAATGGTGGGCAGGAAGACAATAATAGAATTTATTAGGATATCAACAAATAAAAATAAAAACTAATCATATGAAAAGTATATCTTTCTCCCCTTAGCTTGTTCGAAACATTGTTTCCAGTCAAACTTTTTTTTTTTTTCTCATTCTTTACTAGGGAGTAAAATCACTATGCTGACATAATATTAAGTTAATTGTTACAACCTGGCAGACAGCTTAGGGATATTGATATTTGATCTATGTATATTTCAAAGCATACAACAATCTATAAAAAACAAAAAAATTATGTATTATAATTGGTGATGAACATCCCCTTCATGATGAGATCGTCCTAGCCAGTCATCTAAAGGCAGGGAGGATACCAAAGGTACTTTTGTAGTAAAACAAATAAAGGAGGGATCAGATTGGTGGAAACCAAAACACTAGGATGATGAGATCGTCTTAGCCAATCAGCTAAAGGTAGGGAGGATCCCAAAGGTCCTTTCACAGTAAAACAAATATAGGAGGGATCAGATTGGTGGAAACTAAAACACTAGGATGATGAGATCGTCCTAGCCAGTCAGCTAAAGGTAGGGAGGATATCAAAGGTCCCTTTCCAGTAAAACAAATATAGGAGGGATCAGATTGGTGGAAACACAACTAAGGAGGAGTTATGGACTATAAAGGTCTTCCTGTGGACACTCCTTACCATTCCTGCCCGTTACCCCTGATGAAGCCAGTTCTCTGGCGAAACATGTTGGAGGGCAGTGTGGATTGGTGTTTTTAAAGCAACTAGTGGTGTGTGAAATATTAGAATAGAGGTGCGTTTGCACCCAAAGGTCTATTTAGCTACAAGCAGCATTAGAGACAGTGACCCAGGGGTGTGCACACCCTGGCTCTGTCTACAGCAAGATGTTATAATCACACACCCGGTATAGTGGTTTTAAGTGTGGGGATATGATTTCTTTATTTTGTGGTTATTTTATATATAGGAAATAATTAAAGGTTAAGTTTTAAATCAAGTAGGGGTTGAGAGCAAGTAAGGGGTAATTTGGCTGAACAGCCATGGTTTTGGTTATTTGAGAAATTCATCCCCTCTCTCAACAGGGTCATTTTTTGTAGTGGAAAAAATAACATAATATCTTTATTCTCTGGGTCAGTACGGTTACTGTGATACCAAATACATATAGTCTTTTTTTTATTTTTATGCGTTACTACTTTTGTGCAATAAAACCGTTTAAAAAAAAATAATAAATATATATATATATATATATATATATATAATATATATATATATATACATTTCTGCATCCTAAAATGCATAACTTTTATATATGCATAACTTTTTCTTTTTATGGAGTTGTGTGGGGGCTTGATTTTTGCTGGACGACTTGTAGTTTTCATTGGTATTGAAGTGACGTGGGGTAAGTATAACCTATATGAGGGGCCCGGGCATTAGGAGGGTCATTATAGGTGTTGGATAACCCCTTTAATTGTAGGATTGGGGTTGCCATGTTTATTATGACATTATGTAATTTAACATAAAAATAAATACATTGTAATTAACCATTTGAGCCAGAGACGTAGCTAGAGGTTTAGCACGGGGGGGGGGGGGGAACATACTTGAGTGGGCCCCCCACTTAGTGGCATCCCAAACGCACGTTTCCAACTTCACAGGCACATACTACTAGTTGTGGTTATAATATTGTATTAGAAAGATGACTGTATAAACTGCTAGATCATCTATGCTGTTAAGTACAGTACAATAGACTTTCTACATACCCTAGTGTAAATACGCTACCACATAATGCAGTAAAATATAGGAGTAAAAAACAAGGGGACTCCTATGTTAAAGGAAACCTGTCCCCAGTTTTTATATCACTAAACTAACAGTCCCCTGCCCCCATCAGACCTCAGATAAGCTTAATGTGCCCCCATGAGACCTCAGATCAGCGTATTGTGCCTCCATCTGACCTCAGATCAGCGTATTGTGCCCCATCAGACCCCAGATCAGAATATTGTGCCCCCATCAAACCTCAGATCAGCAGAATGTGCCCCCATCAAACCTCACATCAGCCCACTGTGCCCCATCAGACCTCAGATCAGCGTATTGTGCCCCATCAGACCTCAGATCAGCGTATTGTGCCCCACCAGACCTCAGATCAGCGTATTGTACCCCCATCAGACCTCAGATCAACAGAATGTGCCCCCATCAAACCTCACATCAGCCCACTGTGCCCCATCAGACCTCAGATCAGCGTATTGTACCCCCATCAGACCTCAGATCAGCAGAATGTGCCCCCATTAGTCCTCACATCAGCCTACTGTGCCCCCATCAGACCTCCGATCAGTGTATTGTGCCTCCATCAGACCTCAGATCAGCGTATTGTGCCCCATCAGACCTCAGATCAGCGTATTGTGCCCCCATCAGACCTCAGAGCAGCAGAATGTGCCCCCATCAGACCTCAGATCAGCAGAATGTGCCCCATCAGACCTCACATCAGCCTACTGTGCCCCATCAGACCTCACATCAGCCTACTGTGCCCCATCAGACCTCAGATCAGCGTATTGTGCCCCATCAGACCTTAGCTCTGCGTATTGTGCCCCCTCAGACCTCAGATCAGCGTATTGTACCCCCATCAGACCTCAGATCAGCAGAATGTGCCCCCATCAGTCCTCACATCACCCTACTGTGCCTCCATTAGACCTCAGATCAGCGTATTGTGCCCCCATCAGACCTCAGATCAGCAGAATGTGCCCCCATCAGACCTCAGCTCAGCGTATTGTGCCCCCATCAGACCTCAGATCAGCGTATTGTGCCTCCATCAGACCTCAGATCAGCGTATTGTGCCTCCATCAGACCTCAGATCAGCGTATTGTGCCCCATCAGACCTCAGATCAGCATATTGTGCCTCCATCAGACCTCAGATCAGCGTATTGTGCCCCATCAGACTTCAGATCAGCGTATTGTGCCCCATCAGACCCCAGATCAGCGTATTGTGCCCCCATCAGACCTCAGATCAGCAGAATGTTCCCCCATCAAACCTCACATCAGCCCACTGTGCCCCATCAGACCTCAGATCAGCGTAGTGTGCCCCATCAGACCTCAGATCAGCGTATTGTGCCTCCATCAGACCTCAGATCAGCGTATTGTGCCCCCATCAGACCTCAGATCAGCGTATTGTACCCCCATCAGACCTCAGATCAGCAGAATGTGCCCCCATTAGTCCTCACATCAGCCTGCTGTGCCCCCATCAGACCTCAGATCAGCGTATTGTGCCTCCATCAGACCTCAGATCAGCGTATTGTGCCCCATCAGACCTCAGATCAGCGTATTGTGCCCCCATCAGACCTCCGATCAGCAGAATGTGCCCCCATCAGACCTCACATCAGCCTACTGTGCCCCATCAGACCTCAGATCAGCATATTGTGCCCCATCAGACCTTAGCTCTGCGTATTGTGCCCCCATCAGACCTCAGATCATCGTATTGTACCCCATCAGACCTCAGATCAGCAGAATGTGCCCCCATCAGTCCTCACATCACCCTACTGTGCCCCATCAGACCTCAGCTCAGTGTATTGTGCCCCCATCAGACCTCAGATCAGCGTATTGTGCCTCCATCAGACCTCAGATCAGCGTATTGTGCCCCATCAGACCTCAGATCAGCGCATTGTGCCCCCATCAGACCTCAGATCAGCAGAATGTGCCCCCATCAGACCTCAGATCAGTAGAATGTGCCCCCATCAAACCTCAGATCAGCCTACTGTGCCCCCATCAGACCTCAGATCAGCGTATTGTGCCCCCATTAGACCTCAGATCAGCGTATGTGCCCCCATCAGACCTCAGATCAGCGTATTGTTGCCCCCCAGGGAAGACAGACGAGCGCCAGACCAGAGGGCAGCCGTAGCGCAGGACAGGTAAGAAAGGTTTTTTTATTTTAATCTTATGTGGCTGGGTGGGCTGATCTGAGGTCTGATGGGGGACCCTAAATACAAGTGAGCGCTTCCATAATGGAAGCGCTCACTTGTATTCGCCTGATAGTTTTAAGGTCATCCTTGCTGGGCCCGAACTGGGCCGCCGTCGCCCCCCCTGCCCCCCGGTAGCTACGCCTCTGATTTGAGCTGTCCGGTCCTGTTCAGGACCAAGTTCCCACCGCCCATTTCCCTGTCATTTTTACCATGTCCGCCTATGAGGACCATTTTAGCTGAACCCTCTTTCCGTAGGCGGAGTTCCTGCCACTACCGCTAGATACCATACATCCTGTAGTATTACCCTCCGTCTGTAGGCGGAGTAATTCCACTACCATGGGACCCTGTACATCCTGTAGCATTACTGTCCTTCCATAGGCGGAGTAATTGCACTACCGCTGGATACCGGACACTCTGTAGCATTTCGTCCTACCATAGGTGGAGTATTTTCACTTACCACTGCATCCTGTACATCTTCTAGCTTTACTCTACTTCCAAAGGCGGAGTGATTACACTACCACTGGATACTGCACACCCGGAAGCATTACCCTCCTTCCACAGGCACTTTGCACTACCGCTTCATACTGCACAGCCTGTCACATGGCCTTCCTTCCATAGGCAAAGTAATTGCACTACCACTGGATACTGTACATACAGTTGCATTACTCTCCTTTCTTAGGTGGAGTCATTACATTTCTACGGGACACCACACGAGCTGTTGCATTACCCTCTTCCACAGGCGGAGTAATTGCAATACTACTGGATACTGTACATCCCATCGCATTTCCCCTTCCATAGGTGGAGTACTTGCACCTCCACTGCATACTGTACATCTTGTAGCATTACTCTCCTTCTATAGGCGGAGTTATGGCACCACCACTGCATACGGTACATCATGTGGTTTACCGTCCTTCCATAGGTGAAGTAATCCCACTACCACTGGATACAGTACTTCCTGTTACAAGAGTATTAGCATAACTTTAAAACAGCAGAAACCTGTGTCAGGTCGCCTGCTGCTCTCGCAAGCGGGTGCCATCTTTAAAGACCTGACTTCCGCCGTACATGATAAAGCCATCTTTGCCATATTGTCTTTTCTCCATATTGTCTGGTTTCAGCCGTGTGCATCACAAAAATGTATTGTTTTCGAAGTTTAATGCAAGATAAATGTTGTTTCTATTTAGCCAAGGCCAAGTTTCCAATCAAGTTACAGGTGGACAGCCTTTTTGATAAAACATCTTGGAAAATGTTATCAGTTAGACATTGCATTCCAAAATGTGCATGTTTTCTATGTCTCAGGAATGTGTTAACCCCCTTCCAAATTGTCACGTACATGCACAGAAGCTGCGCTTGCTCGATAAATGGCAGGGGACTGGCTGTTACAATGTGATCGTGGTATGGCTGCTATGGCCTATGGCCTGAGGCGCTGACCACCTTCAGAGGCCTGTATTGTACGGCATTGTGAAAGGGATTATTTTTGTCCCTGATGGGACAAAAATAAAAAGTAGAAAAAAGTGTATTATAAAAAAAAATTTGAAGTTTCAAGTAAAAAAATAGTACCCCTTTTCTCTCATCAAGCCATTTACTACTGAAAAATACACTTTAAGTATCTCTGCATCTGTAACGACCAGCTCTATAAAAATGTCACATGATATACCCCGTCAGATGAACATTGTAGAAAATAAATAAAAATGGTATAGTTTCCAAAACAGGGTAACTTTTTGGGGGGGTTTCCACTATAAGGCTCCATTCACATGTCCTGTTTTTCTTTCCTGATTCGATCCTGATCCATTCATTTCAATGGGTCCTGAAAAAATCAGGATCGAATCAGGAAATAAAAACAGGACGTGTGAATGGAGCCTAAGAGTATCTCAGGGTATCTTCAAATGCAGCATGGCAACATATAGAGCTCCTTTTCTTCTGAGCCCTGCGTGTGCCCATACAGAATTTTACAACCACATATGGGGTGTTGTCATGTTCAGGAGAACATGGTTAACAAATTGTGGGGTGCTTTTTCTTCTGTTACCCCTTATAAAAAACATTTGGGGCTAAAGCAACATTTTATTCACAGCCAAATGTTTTTAATTCCATGAAATGCCGGTTGAATCAAAAGGGCTATGATACCCCTTGAAAAATTCTTTCAAGATTGTAGCTTCCAAAATGGGGTCACTTTTTTTTTTTTTTTACTGTAGGAGTACCTCAGAGTCTCTTCAAATTTGACATGGCACCCAAAAACCATTCCAGCAAAACCACATGGCACTCCTTCCCTTTTTATGCCCTGTTGTAAGCCCATACAGCAGTTCCCTATCACATATGGGGTGTTTCTGTAAACTGAAAATCAGAGTAATAAATATTGAGGATAGGCCATAAGTATAAAAAAGAAAACAAGCCCGTTATGGTAAAAATGTCCCAAAGGGGTTATTGTACTAAGGTTCCTTTGAGTTGACATTTGCTACTCTTGTCTTTCCCTTTCCTACAAGGTAAAATGTCCGGGTAAGGGCTCAAGCTCACGAACGTGTGGTGGCCGGGCCTGTGCTGTGGACCGCGGGGCTGACGCATGCGGATCTCGGACCCGTTCACTTTAATGGTGTCAACAATCCTCATCTGACGGTCCGCACCGCAAAAAAGGAGTGCATGCAATACTTTTTTGCTGTGCGGAGGCACTGACAGAAACACCATGGAAACACTCCGCAGTGCTTCCGTGGGGTTCAGATCTGTGCTTCTGTTCCACAAGTGAATGGGTCCGCGATCTGTGGGGTGCACATGGCCGATGCCTGTGTATTGTGGACCCACCATATGTGGGCCACAATACAGCCACGGCCGGGCAAAGGGTGTGTACATGAGCCCTAAGGGCGATATACTTTGTGAATAGAGACTTATTCCTGGGAATATTTGTGCTGCTGCTGTTCTGCCTTCCCGCTACCTCTGCTTATCTTGTGTATAGGTGTATGAGAGTTGGGAGTGATTGAGGTGATGAGAAACTGGTCTGTAGTAGTAATAGGGATGTAGTGTCATTTTTAATGTGTTTGTTCAATTTTTTAAAGAGTGGTACACATAATCTGAGATCTTCTAACATGTTAGAGACTAGACATCTATCTCTTAGACCTGACCTATTTGCCCCTGTTTTTGTTACCACGGTTTTCCTGGACTATATTTGTTCAGTGATGCTGGTAGTAATAGGAAATCTTGATATTGGAAAACATAAGCATTCAAGTCAATCCTAATAAGACACATTTGTATGCAGGAAATTTTCATGTAATTTTGCCCTGTCACGGAGTTTCTCATTATAGTCAGATAGGTAAACCTTTTGTTCGATAAGCAGCGGTGGCTGTGCTCACACACTATACGAAAAGGTACCGGTGCTTTTTCCTATAGTGTGCAGGCACGACCACCACTGATGGATTGCAGGGTGCTCTGTAACTATGGAAAGGAGCAGTGTATAATGTGATGGAAAAATGAATCCAACAAATGAGGCAATATGGATAATAACAATACATTAGTAAGTGCCTTGTGTTATCTTCCTCTACATGATAAATGATCATTTGCTGAAGTGAGACAACCCCTTTAGGCCCCTTTCACATGGGCTAGTTTTCAGCGCGGGTGCAATGTGTGATGCGAATGCATTGCACCCGCACTGAATCCTGACCCATTCAGTTCAATGGGGCTTTTCACATGGGCGAATTTTTTCACACCTGAGTTCGCTGTTGCGTGCAAATCGCAGCATGTTCTATATTCTGCGTTTTGCACGCAGCCCTGGCCCCATTGAAGTGAATGGGGCTGCGTGAAAATCGCATTGCATCCGCACACAAGTTCGGGTGCAATGCATTTTTAACACATGGTTGCTTAGAGATGTTGTTTGTAAACATTCAGTTTTTTATCACACGCGTGCGAAATGCATCCATGCGCATCACACCCACGCGGAAAAAACTGAACGAACGTACGCAATCGCAGTCAAAACTGACTGCGATTGCGTGCGGATTGGTGCGAGTTTTCCGCAACGCACCCTGAGCGCATCCGGACTGAGTCCGGATCGCTCGTGTGAAAGGGGCCTTAAGGTAATGGTCAAGCAAAATGTTGCTGCAGTGCTCTATGTGCACCACTATCTTTCACGATATTGAATGTGGGCTGGTGGGGTTTGGGTGCCAGAGTTGTTTTTTAGTCCCAGTCCAGCTATGATATGATGGATCCGACACTCTCATTTTTGTTTTTCTTTACCTATGACAATACAGGAAAATAATTTAAAAAAAAAAGGAATAAACGTGTGAACACAGCTTTACAGATAAAGAGTGTCTTTTAATTTTTTGGGGTTTTTTTGCAGCATTTTTTGTGGTAAAAATTCCAGCTCCAGGTGGTACCTGAAGATCTACAGGATATATGAAATGCAGGCCAGACAAAGACTATTTGTTTCTTTGTGACATTTATGTTAATTAGGTGTTTTTTAAATCTTTCTGGCTTCTTTTCAAAAAGGAACAAAAGAAAAGTAGTGTTGGTGTGCGTCTTTGTTTTTATGTATATATACTGTCCTGCTCCTGAAGAAGGGGGATTATTGTTAAAGACCCCGAAACGCGTTGAGCACCTTTTGGATCTGTATTAAAGCTTTTTTCAAGAAGATTTCCACTGGCCACCACTGATTTCTACAAAATCGAGAGGCAACTCCGGCTAGAGGGGGGGAGGGGGGGGTCATAGGAATACAGGTACCATCCTGAATCCTACCCCCCGGTGAAGTGAGTAGACTCTGGGTTTCCTATTGATGATCTTTGTGCTGAAAAGTGACCCTGATATTGACAAGCTGTTCTGGCGGGGGGGTTACGAGACACGGGAGAAATCTTCTTTCCTGAGTCTCCACCCCCTGTGAAGTGAGTCATTATACATGCTCATCTGACTCTAGTTATTTTATATTTGGTTTGATAATAGAGAGTACCAGCTTCAGTACCTACCTGGCGCTACTAAAAAAAAGGTTTTTTTATTTAAGTAGGTGTCCAGTACACTACTTTTCTTTTGTTCCTTTATAAATTCTCTTGTGGGTTTCCACAAAAAGCTCCCTTTAAGCTGCCGGTACAATTAGTACTGAATATATTGTTTAGAAGAACTATTACTGCTTGACTTCTATATTTCTATACTAACCCCACTAGCGCTCCTCTTGTTGTATATCTGAAAGAGGAAGTCTTTTCCTCCGGTAAGATTCACTAACCCTCGCTTTCTTTTATTTTTTCTTTTATTTCTTTTCAAAAACACAGCATACTGTATAGCTCTTTGTGTTCTTTCAAGTGTTTTCGGATCACCTTCTCTATGGAGACAAAATGCCGTGGAGAAATGCTAGTGGGCAAACACCCCATTTGCTAAAAAAAAAATAAGTATACATATATAGATATAGATATAGATATATATATATATCTATATAGGACAGGCAAAAAAAACATGAGGGAAAAAAACATGGATAGATTAAGAAAAACCCATATGATTATTCTGGTATTTTTTTTAACTGGCCAGCGGCCGCGTTGTTGCTGCCTCTCATTCATTTCAAAGAGAAGCAGCGCGAAGATCGGTTACTAATTTATGCTGCCAATGGACGTAACTATAGCCATAGCACTTCCTGTAGGGCCCAGAGGTTCACGGGGCCCAATCAGGTGCAAGAACATTTTTTTACCTTTTTGTGGGGAATAACAATATGATGGCTTTTTGCTATAATGTGCTATTATACATACCTTTTAATTATTGCTACTTGTGCAGCTGTTTTAATTTTGTAGGTGGTGGGGGCTCTATCTTATTTTGCAATGCAGCCTTAAAAATTATAGTTACGTCCCTATTGCTGCCCTTAGTTATGACACCATAAAACTAGTGACAGATTCCTCTTCATAATCAGTTTTTTAAACCGGATCTTGTCCGCTTCCGTTCAGTTTTCAGCTGCATGTGGCTGGTGCTCCGGGTGTCCTCGTCCTCTTAGTAATGGATGTTCAGTGGTTACATATTTTCAGTTATTTTGTGCTTAAAGAGTAAAGTTCAGCTTTTGCCCTAAGCTATAGAGCTCTGCGTACTCCCCAAAAACTTTACTTACCGGAACAGTATCAATACATACTTTACCTCTTTTACCAATCAGTGGCCTCAGCGGTAACCATTGATAAGCCCACATCAGTAACACGCGTGTTGATAACATGTCACACTTCTGGTCCAGTGGGGACCTGAAATGGTGGAGACGGGGGCTCAGAGCAGGACCTGGGACAGTTTTATCAGGTGTTTTTTTAATTTTATTTTATACTGTGTCTAGCCCAATGGAAATTACTTTCCAGAACAACCCTGTTAATATTTTTAAAATATTTTTTAAATATGTATATTTAGTTATAGAGGATATTATGTACTTCGGAACTAAGCAAATGATCATATATTACATACTTTATTTCTTATACCTTTAACATATACCTGACAAACCGTATACATATACATTTTTGGATATATCTGTTAAAAACATGTTGGATTCACATTTCTAAGTGAAAGAAACGATTGCATTTTGTAGTCAAAGTCAATGGGCCTCCTCTGAGGTTCTTTGTATTTGCGAGTCATCTTGTTTCCAAGGTAAGTGATGAGTTCACAGCACTCCAAAAATTGCTCCATTTTCCTCTTGTATTTCTTCCGTATATAATCTGAGTTCCGTGGATTGTACGCTAGAAAATTGCAAGTAAAAACGTCAATCCTTGCTGAAGAGATAATACGGACATAGATACTCAAATACATTTAATACCAACAAAGCTAACATTAAAATTCTGAAGCATTGGTGAGTAACTCTGAGGTGTGCCACTCCTTTTTTATTCCTCCTGGAAATGGAAGAATAAATTGACAACTGGGTGTTCCCCTTGTCAATATCACTTGTCCCTGCTTAGCCTGACACTGTCCAGTGGTGGGGAAAATATCATGCTGTGTAGATACATGGCGTGTGTACATTTTAGGTATGGTACAATGCAGAGTTCAAAGAAAAGGTGCTCCAAAATGGTTGTTCATGGAGAACACAAGGAAATACTAAAACAGATGTCAGGAGAGACGATAGATCCTCTTTCACCATATAGGTATCTTTTTGAGTTTTCTTACCTTTCAGGTGATAGGCAATATACAGCAGGGCTGACTGTTTTACGCTTAAAAATGGATACTTTGGCTTTAGACATCCCACATCATTTAATGCTTTTATTATAGCAGTTGCTGCTCCCTAGACGTGCAAACAGAATTCACAATTATTTTACGTACTGATTCTACAAACATCAGTTATGCATAATGGAAGCATAAATTGAAGACTGGTTGCTATAGGCAATTGATCCATGTTTCCCTTGCAGATAAATCTTAGCCTAGTAATCTATGCAAGGCTGGCTTAAAGGGGTTGTGCTACAAATCATATTCTACATTTTTCAAACTTGCACCTGGATCTGAATACTTTTAGAATTTCATGTAATTAAAAAGTCCACTGAGCTAGTCAATAAAATGTATCTGTATAGCACCACCTGCTGTTTGTTCATTTCCTTATTTTTCGTCCACCTCAGTGAGGTGGTCGCACACACTCAGTTTAAAGGGGTTTTCAGGATAGCTCTTCAGTATCTGATCAGTGGGGGTCTGAACCCGGGACCCCCACCAATCAGCTTTTTGGGCGCTGCAGCCTTTCCACAGCTTTTCCTAGGCCAGGGACGACGCGTTCATTGGTCACGTGGTCTAGGATCAGCTCAGCCCCATAGAAGTGAATGGTGCCGAGCTGCGATACCAAGCACAGCTGCTATACAATGTACAGCACTGTGCTTGGTAAGCAAGGAGAAGGCAGCGGTGCTCACAGGATAGCCGTAGCCTTCTCAAACAGCTAATCAGATACTGATAACATATCTTGAGGATAGGTCATCAGTTATAAAAACGTGGAAAACCCTTTTAAATCTTCCACTGCCACCAAGCATATCTTCTTCTAGAAGAGTTACAGGGAAAGAACTACAACAGAACGGCCACCCCCTAGAGCTGCCAGCCTGAAATAAATTTAGCATAACAATTGAAACAATTTTGTCTGACCAATTCCTGGCATTCTATGCTAGAACAGCCTGCTGGAAGACTGTACACATAAGTGAAAGTAGCCTTAATCGTAAAATTAAGTTGTAGTATTTTCTTGAAGGAAATCCATCACCAGGATAATCGCTATTGAAGTAAAGCCTTAGCCTAAGAGCACTTAGTACCTTATTTCCAGATGTGCCTTTGTTTCAGCAATAGATGTTTTCTATTTTCTGAAAATCCAGTTTATTTGGTATGCAAATAAGCCAGTAAGGTGCCCAGAGGGGCGTCACTCTTGCAGGAAGGAGCCCAGGCCCGCCTCCTGCCACAATGTGTTTACCCACCCCTCCTACATTCAAGCCATAACTCTGCAGCATGAGGGCGGGCTTGGGCACTAGCAGGAGATGTGCCTGGGCTCCTTCCTGCAAGAGTGACGCCCCTCTGGGCACCTTACTGGCTCATTTGTATACCAAATAAACTGGATTTTCAGAGGATAGAAAACATCTATTGCTGAAACAAAGGCACATCTGGAAATAAGGTACTAAGTGCTATTAGGTCATGGTTTTACTTCAATAGTGATTATCCTGGTGACAGATTTCCTTTAACATTCTTAGGAAGAGGCAGGAAAAATCTGGCTTGAATGCATAATTTGTTTTATATAATCAGGATTTTCTGATGATTTCTATAAACTTAGAATTTCCTAATAAGGATATATAAAAAGGCTTTGCAGATTGGTCAACCACATTAATGTGATAATATGTATCAGAGATGATCTGTAAATTGTAGTTCCCTAATATATAACAAAGTATCATATAAGCTGTTAACCTGTTCTAAGTATCCAGTTAAAGGTAGAGATGTCAGCATTATTGGCTCCATCTTTGGAGGGAGTTTGGATGGCAGTTTATGGTTCCAATATTTTTCTGGAAGTCTAAAAAAAAGACAAGTTATTATATTTGTGGCACTAGTTACTCAAACATGACATTACTGTTTAGCCAGAAAAAAAAAAACTTTTTTTAAGTAGCAATTAAATGTGGCTAAAATAAGAACCAAAACAGGTAACTGAAAAACCTTTAGTTAGGCTGGGGCGGAACGGCAACATGTGTAGCGGAACATAAGGATTGCGATGTCAACTTGTGACATCACATCTAATGATTTGCGATGGGGTCATGAGACGTCACACGAAACGGTGCCATTATGACATGACAGTTGCAAATAACCCAGCACTGTTGGATTTGTACTTGCAGGCTGCATTCGACTGTGACTTCTCTGCGACTTTTTAGTGAGTTTACTATGTTTTTACAGCCAAATCACATTGCCACACTGCAATCCGTGTTAATTAAGGCTGAGAGCATCAGGTATTTATGTACATGGCCGGCTGCTACAGGTGCCGTACTGAAGTCAATTGTATCGCTGCCCTCAGCCCATGACTCCCTGCTGTTCATCCTCATAGACCACAGGCCACAGTGTACAAAAAGCACAGGAACACAAGCATTTCAGGCTGCAAGATGCCTGTGGCTGGCACTGGAGATGGCAACTTGGAACGGGACTTAGGAAGTTTAATTTTTTCTTCCTTGGTCACTTCGGGAGCATACTATTGGGGGAACTATAAGGATCATTCCTAGAGGCTGTCCAGGGAGCCTGCTGCTGGTAGTGATGGCTTGATGCTGTGGCCCACATCTCACCTCCTCCACTGCTCCATATCTTAATTAGAGACATTTGGAGGAGAACAGAACGTGGCAGCTATTGATGGCTACCACAGACGGGTAGCTCCTGGGGAGGAATTTTGTGATGCACTGTGGAATTTGATTCTGCTGGAACAGTAATTTGTGCTACACTATGGTATTACTATTTGTGTTGCCCTGCCTTCTGTCAGTTTGGCCCCACTGACAACATGGGGGCCACTTTTAGCTTTTTTTCCAGGGCCATGTTAAATTCCCAGTCTGCCCCTGTTGATGATGACAGGTTCTCTTTAAGACAGCATTACTGCTAGGTCCTCTTAATGTCACTTCTTATTATGATATCTATTAAGTTCAATGTTATCATAGGGACACTGTGGCATCAAAATCACCAATCACATAAATATTCACACATTAACTGGCTGGTTGCAACCACAGTATATGTATGTGCTTGGATAGTGTTGTGACATTTTTCATGTAGAAATATTTCATATATTTCTTCTGGTAGTTCTAATTTCTTCTGGTAGTTCTGCTCCAATGTTCTACCCATACAAAGTAAACATACCGTAGTGCTTGAACATTTGTGAACCTTTTAGAATTTTCTATATTTCTGTATTAATTTGACCTAAAACTACATCAGATTTTTTTAAAAGTAGATAAATATAACCAAATCAAACAACTTAGTCAAAAATATTAGACTTGATCATTTATTTATTGAGGAAAATGATCCAATATCACAAGAATTAACTATTATGAACCTTTATGATTAGCAGATAATTTCAAAGTGAAATTAGAGTGAGGTGTTTTTAATCAATGGGATGACAATCTGGTGAGTGATCGACCTATTTTATGTAAAGAACAGGGATCTATCAAAGGCTGATCTTCAAACACTTGTTTGTGGAACAGAGGAGATTTCCGAGGACCTCAGAAGAAGAGTTGTTGATGCTGACCAGACTGGAAAAGGTACCAAACCGTATCTAAAGTTTGGACTCCACCAATCCACAGTCAGACATATTTTGTACAATTGGAGGAAATCCAAGACCATTATTATGACCCTTCCCAAGATAAGTCGATCAACAAAGATCATGCCAAAAGCAACAGTCCATGAGGTCACAAAGGGAGCTAAAGTAACCTCTAACCAACTAAAGGCCTTTCTCACATTGGCTAAGGTTTATTTTCATGAGTCTACCATCAGAAGGACATTGAATAACAATGGTGTACATGGCAGGATTACAAGAAGAAAGCCGCCGTTCTCCAAAGAGAACATTGCTGCCTGTCTGCAGTTTTCTAAAGATCACCTGGACAAGCCAAAAGGCTATTGAAATACATTTCTTTGGACACATGAGACCAAAATTTAACTTTTTGGTTTAAAAGACAAAGGAAAACACTGCATTTCAGCATAAAAACCTTATCCCATCTGTGAAACACAGCATTAGTAGTATTATGGTTTGGGCCTGTTTTGCTGCATCTGGGCCAGGACAGTTTGCCATCATTGATGGAACAATGAATTCTGAATTATACCAGCATATTCTAAAGGAAGATGTCAGGACATCTATCTGTGAGTTGAATCTCAAGTGAATGTCATGCTCCAAGACCACGACCCTAAGCATATAAGTTGTTCACACAAAGAATGATTAAAGAATAAAGTTAAAGTTTTGGAAAGGACAAATCAAAGTCCTGACCTTTATTGAATACAAAGGCTGTGGAAGGACCTGAAGTGAGCAGTTCAAAGGAGAAAACCCACCAACTCTGCTGGAATTTTAGCACCTACGCCAAGAATGGGCGTTTAATGGAGCTGAGCTGCATGTCATTCAAAGTGAACTAACGCAGCTGAAACCACAACGGTTTCTACCACAGAGCATGTGGAAGATGTTGAAAGCGTCAAGATCCACCATGTGATGGTATCCTGGTAGTGTTCAAGCTGTTTTGTATGGAGGAATGGTCTAAAATTCAACAATCAAAGATTACTGGAAATGTTTCGTTGCGCCAAGGTCACACTGGATACTAAAAGCAAAGGTTTACATACTTTTACCACTCACAGACATGTGATATTGGATCATTTTCCTCAATAAATAATCAAATCCAATATTTTTGACTCTTTTATTTGATTTGGTTATCTTTATTTACTTTTAGAACTTGTGTAAAAATCTGATGTAGTTTTAGGTCAAATTTATACAGAAATATAGAGAAATTTGAACAGCTCATAACAGCACCACTGTAGTGTCGTGTAAAGATCTTCCATTCCATTCAATAAAGCTTTTAAAAACATAAAGATCTTCCATTCCAGTCCTCATGTAACCCCAACTGCAGGTCATGATTTTCTATAGAATGAACATTTATAGCAATGTGTGGTGGACTTAACATATGAGGCAGTCCTCATTGTACTGGCATAAATTACAGATTACATTTTAGGACATTACCTTACATTAGGTGATGATGCTTTAGCTATCATGGCTAATTTAGTCCTTTAAAAGGCAAGCAATGAAATGCATCTGTCATTATTGCTTCTATCTAACGTGAATAAAATGTGCACCAGTCAATGGAGATCATTATTCATTTACCTCATAAACTTTTGTAACTTTCCTTCACTTTCAAAAATATATATTTTATCTCTGTACTCCACAGCATTTTCAAGGTGTCCAGAAACAAGAGCTTCATACCTACGAAGTACATATTAGAAGAAAAAACTGAGCTACACAATATGTACATGTGTTTAGGGGTGAAGCAACCATGGAAGAGCATGGGACACTGCCACCTCACCCAAATCACTGTTAGGCCCCTTTCACACAAGCAAGTTTTCCACGTAGGTGCAATGCGTGTCGTGAACACATAGCACCCGCACTGAATCCTGACCCATTCATTTCAATGGGTCTGTGTACATGAGCGTTTTTTTTTTTCACGCATCAGTTCTGCGTTGCGTGAAAAACGCAGCATGTTCTATATTCTATTCTATATTTCACGCAGTCCTGGCTCCATAGAAGTGAATGGGGCTTCAGTGAAAAACACATTGTATCCTGAAGCAAGTGCGGATACAATGCGTTTTTCACTGATGGTTGCTAAGAGATGTTGTTTGCAAATCTTCCGTTTTTTTATCACGCACGTGAAAAACGCATCAAAACGCATTGCACGAGCGTGGAAAAAAACTGAAAAACTGAACGCAATCGCAGACAAAACTGACTGAACTTGCTTGCAAAATGGTGCGAGTTTTCCAGAACACACCCTGAACTCATCCTGACCTAATCCGTCACGCTTGTGTGAAAGGGGACTTATAAAGATCATATATTCTGACAAAACTAAATTCTGACATAATTTTGATTCCGTAATTGTCTTTCATGTATCAGAAAAATTCTACCAGAGAACTACAACTCATATGCCACGACAAGTAAACCTTCATCCCTTCTACTAATATTTTGAATGCATTACCGTATTTTTTGCCCCATAAGACGCACTTTTTTTCCCCAAAAATGGGGGAAAAATGGCCCTGGTCTTATGGGGTGAATGCTAATGAGCGCTTCCATTATGGAAGCGCTCATTAGCACGAAGGACTGGGAAGCGGTGAAGACTCTGTACTTACCGCTTCCTGGTCCTCCGTTCGGCTGTGCAGGGCTGCGCACAGCGTGAGGGCGTCTGTGACCTCACGCTGTGCGCGCCAGGTCACGGCACAGCCGTAGCAAGAAGAAGACAGAGCGCGGGCGGAGGAGAGCGACGGCGTCTAGGAGCAGGAGAGGTAAGTGGCTTTTTTATTTTAATAGAGGCATGCTGGGCTCATAATGGGGGCTAATAAGAGGCATGGCGGCAGAATAGAGGCATGGGGGATGAATAGAGGCATGGGGCTGATATTGGGGCTGAAGTGACGCATTGGGCTGATATGGGGGCTAATTACAGGCATGGGGGTTGATATGTGGGCTAATTACAGATATGGGGGCTAATTACAGGAATGGAGGCTAATTACAGGCATGGGGGGGCTGATATGGGGGCTAATTACAGGAATGGGGGACTAATTACAGGCATGGGGGCTGATGAGAGGCATAGGGGCTCATATGGGGGCTGATGAGAGGCATGGGGCTCTTATTTGAGGTCTGATTGGCGGTCATTCACATTTGGGTCTGAGCTGAGGTCTAATTGGGGGTCTGATCTGAGGTCTTATTAATATTGGGGTGTCTAATTGGGGCTGTGAGCTGAGGTCTCATTGGGGGTCTGATTGGTGATCTGACCTGAGATCTAATGAAAAATATTTTTTCTTATTGTCCTCCTCTAAAACCTAGGTGCGTCTTATGGGCCGATGCGTCTTATAGGGCGAAAAATACGGTAATTTCTGTGAAATAGTTTACTAATACAGTAAGTTTAAGTACATACCTCTTTTTGCCATCCACATAGGTAACTGGACAGTACCCCTTCATCTCTGCATTTTTGGGGAACTTTGATTTCACATCAGCCACTGTTAACCTCTTAGGTAACATTTCAGGAGGAGGAAGTGGTCGTGGTGCCAATGGGGGCACATATAACTCTGGAGCTTTTAAGAAAGCCTGTTAAGTATACAGTCTTTGTTAGCACATTGTTTTTGTATAAAAAAAAATTGACAAGCCACCAGAACAGGTACGCCGTCACCTGATTTAGAGTAGAAGAAACCAAAATGATATTAAATGTTTTTCTGACTTTAAAGAAGATTTCAGTGGTTTTCTGCCCAATGTCTCTAAAAATAATCAACATGTCTGTAGAGTTACATGAGAGGAATTGAAAACTAGTGATGAAAGTAGGTTGGGTCATGTAGAGTGCCTCAAAAAAGGGCATATTTTGAAACCTATACCTGAGATATGTATGTAGCAACCTTTTATGACTAGAGAGTTGATGATTGTCAGTAGGGTTACTGCCACTGCCCAATAATTATTACTATATCTCTTATGTTTTCATTCTTAGAACCTCCGGTAACATTTACATGCCAGTATGAATAACAGTAGCTGCTCTTTTAGTGGCCCTTTAAAGGGTTTTCCAGGTGTTTAATATCTTCAGCATAAGTCATCAGTATCTGATTAGTGGGGGTTTGAAACCCAGCACTCCCATTGATCAGTTGTTTGAAGAGGCCTGGCCTCTTCCTTGGCCAATGATGTCACGTTCTTTGGTCACACGATCTAAGCACAGCTCAGTCCCATTCAAGTGAATGGGGCTGAACTGCAATATCAAGCACAGATGCTATCCAATGGATGGTGCTGTTCTTGGTAAGCTGCGAGAGGCTGCGGCACTCACTAGAGCACTGTGGCCAACAGTTGATTGGGGGGATTAGGCCCTGATGACCTATCCTGAGGACAGGTCATCAATATTAAATACCTGGAAAATCCCCTTTAAAACAAGAGTAGTAATGATGAAGAAGTCCACTGTAATGATGACATAAACAAGTTATATGATTAGAATTGTCATCATCTATACATTCTCTATTAATACTCAGTTTAATAATGTAATTTACTATAGTAACCACAATTTAATGTACACATCAGAATCTGTTATTTCATGTTATCTTACTTCCTATAATGATAAATGTATAATGACTTACATCAAGCTCCTTTTGTGAAGCCATCTTGTAGTAGTGTCCTCGGAACTCGGCTGCAAACTGCAGGGATGATGTTACAGAACAATCGACGAGCTCCCCCCGTTTTTGCCAGACTCACAGGACAGTATTGTCCAAACTCTCCCAGCCGAGACAGCAGCTCATGAGGACTGATACAGAAGTCAGCGACAGCAGATGCTTTACCTGCTCAAACCATAATGTAACCAACACAGTTTTAGTAGGTCTCACCCAAGGATGAAATCTGTTATCAATTCAACCTTCACATAATAAATACACTGTTACATATCACGCTGTCTCACATTTACTATAATTCAATGCAATGCAATACAATTATACATGACAATATACAATTTACTCTTATTATTTTCACTCAAAGTTACACCACAAAGCTTTTAGTTACTGTAAGAAATGTAATGTTGTTGGTACCTTCTCCATAGGTGCACGCAATGTTGAGAAGGTACCAACAGCATTACATTCAGCTGACAAACGCACATCTCGTATGTCAGCTGGATTAATGCTGATATATGTGGTGACAGATTCCTTTAAATAATTTGATAATTCACATCTCTGTCCTGCCATGCACCAGAAAGTGAAGTTCTACGCCAGTTATAGGCTGGAGTAGACTTCAGCTATAACTTTCACCATTTTCTGTTGAAAGTTATGGTAAATGTGGTAGTCGCAAATTATGGTGCACATATGGCGTGCGCCATAATTTGTGATTTTTTTACGCTACAATACTGGAGTAAGAGACTTAATAAATGCTCCTCTTTCTGTGTAATGAGAAAATGAAAAAGAGTGATTGTACCTTCCTTTATTCTCTCCAGGTAGGTTTGGATTTGGTTGAGACTTGCACGGACCTCTTCAATAATCTTGTCTGACACCCACCACTTGCTGCGCATTGCATCTACTCCACACCAGTTTTGATGTTGTGTTACATAATAGTCCTTAATACGAGTAATCTCCTGCTTATAATTGGAGTTACGCACAGTTAATATCTGGGTGCTATCATGCACAGGGTAAGGTCTGCTGTGGAAAGACACCATAGTAAAGATAAGAAATGATGAGAATTAGAATTGTGAATTTAAATAACCGCTAACACACATAATGGGATGTATTTGAATATCTAGAAGGTTTTGATGAGAAACTCTGCAGACTTGTTAATGCCGCAATCTCCAATGCAGATTATTAACAGGGCTATTTGATACTGTGTTGAGTAGATAGTATGAAACTAATATCTACCAGCTATCCAGCATTGTTAAGATAAGCCATCAATTAAGGCTGGCAGATTAATCAAATTAATTTGATTAAACTGCCGTTTCAAGTGTGCACAATTCTGGATTGGCCTAAAATTGTGAAACCCATTTAAACCCTGTCTCATAACAAGAGAGAAGAAACAAAAGACAGCAAATGCACTGCAGTGGTTCTGATCCCTCTCCAGTCCCATCCTGTGGCTCACGTGTCACAGCGGCTGGCACTTTCCCTGACAGTCAGTGAAGCAAGCAAAGTAAAATGGAGTACACTCCAAAGCTATCTCTAATGGCAGCTACAGACAGCCAGGCATTTATAATATGCAGGAGATTTAGGGTTCTGTATCAGAGAAATGGAGTTTCAATTGCTATAAAGATATATTACAACAAAATTCAAATAAAAATGTTGGACCTATTTAGGTTAAAAACAAAACAGTGTTTCAGGATGGACATTCATCTAGTGTCAGATATTTCGCTCGGCTCTCTATGTTTATGGTAGAGAATGGTGTAACTAGCAAATTTCTAAATCACTACAATTAAAAAAATATGCCTGCATCCACCTGAAAAAAATCTGTGAAGCAATGGCCACTAGGGGTCTTAATTCCACGTAATTTGCAGCCCACTGCTTGTTGTCAGGCAACATCTGCCTCTAGTAACAGAGACACAAAAGAACTGCTTCAACACAGCTTTTGAGCCTCCTGAGTGTCTGTAAGTGTGATTTCCCCCCTCCTTATCCATTCTTTAAGCTCCAAAACTGTAAAAAAAAACATTGTGGGAAATAAGGGAAAGGATGTCGCAGCAGTACAGTGCTGGCAGATTCCACAGAACGGGTATGCCCCCTGCTTCTGAGAGAAATGCATCAGCTGTGCAGCTGAAAGAGTGAATAATATGACTAAAAAAGACATTAGAGAAGTCCAAAAAAGACCCATTCCTTCACAGTTATGAATTGTACAAAGAAGCAAAGCCATTATGCAAGCTTTTTTTTTCTTTTTAAATTGGGTACGCTTTAATATTCAGTGGAAACTCAGTGTAATAAAAAATATTTGTTAAAGAGGTTTTCCAGGATTTTAATATTGTTCAACTATCCTTAGAATAGGACATTAATATCAGATCAGTTGGGGTCCGACTACCAGCACTCCTGCCAATGAGCACTTGCTGAGCACCAGAACCAGGCACAGCTCAACACACTGTAACTAGGCACGGACAACACAATGTCCGTGCCTAGTTACTGCAGCTCTGTCCCATATAAGAGAATAGGAAGAGAGTCCCAATGCACTGTGTGCTCTGTATTCAACTGATTGGCAGAGGTGCCAGTAGTCAGACCCCCTCTGATCTGCTACTGATGACCTATCCTAAAAGGGGATCAATACCAAAGTCATTGGAAAACCACCATTATCGCTTTTTGTGTAATGGATCACTATATTCCCTATGGCAATATCATGACATGGATTTTTGTATGACTGAGTAGAATACTGATACAAGACTGAATCACATGACCATTGCGTTGTTATCACATCAGATGCCTCACAAAGACATGTTATTCTATGCAGTGTAACTGGATCTTTGTATTTTGGACTATTTTTTTTAACTTGAATCTATATAAAAATATGGGGTTCTGATCACGTGGTCACTACTTTCTATACTTGATTTTATGGGACTTACTGATGAAATAAGAAGGCTTTAGAAGAACTGATCTACATAGATTTCCCCACACAGACCGATGTCTAACAGACAGTGTTGTCATTTGCGCAAATTCTCCTGTATGGCTGACTGTACAGCACGTGATTCAGAAATTAATTCATAACGTCAGTTCCCTGATAGAAACAATTTAGTCTTCACATACAAAACATTTAGCTTATCTGTATGACGTCTTAACACTACTGGCTTACATGGTACCAAACCTATCTGCTTATCTGTATTGTATCTTTATCAAACTAAATCCTGATAATAAGTAGGTGGCTATACATACAAGGGTGCATAGACCCTACAAAGCTGCAGCCTGAAAATATCTACAGTCTACAGTTTCTAATATGTTCTCTACACAAAAATGAAACAAAATCAGCATTTTCCTTGGGCACCTTTTTGTGTCCCTCTTCTCTTGCAATCCTCTTTTTAAAACTTCTTTCACTGGTAGTTCTAGCTCAAAGAGTTTTATTGGTATTATGCTGCATGCTTCCAGAAGATCAGCTTGTTGTTTCGTTGCAGGATAGCCATCAAAAACAACTCTGCAAATAAAATATATTTTAGAATATTATTTTTCAGGTTGGCACTTATATTATCTATCACACATGGTTTTCACTGTATATTTGTATAAAAGGAAAAATACAGTGTACTAGCAGTGACTGCCATAAAACTGAGAAAGTCTGCGCCTAGGAATCATTGTCACAGGGCTAAAAGGGCCTATAAGATGCAGAGATTATTGTTTGAATTTTCATATAATAATTTGAGAAATTATCACTGCAGATAACAGCATGCAGCGCTCAAATTGTTCATTTTCTGTGGATCAGACAATTCTGCCTGACTGAAAGATCATCTCTAGTCATTGCCATATCCCCTCATCTAATCAGAAATCTGCCAGTTGTTGGCAGTGTAATGGTCAAAATCGCAAGTGAACTCCCCTTGTTGCTTTGCAAACAAAACGAGGGTAGGCCAGAGGGATGAAAGAGGAGTGGTTTTGTGTGCAAAGCGCCGAGGGGCCTGGGCACCAGCCGCAGTAACGCCGCCCCCGGGCACTTGCAGAACCTAATTAGCATATGTTATAAAAGTGTTTTTACGAAGATCTAGGCGAGGGATGGCTCTAGTAAAGATACCATTGTAATATGGGGAAAGGAGTCTATAGCCTGATCCGAGCGATCTATAAGGCTCAGATTACGTGAAAGACTCACTTTTACTTACCCTATTGTATTGCATGTTAGATCCATCATTGCTATTTCTAAACATCTTATTGCCAGATCATCAGGCACAACCATTCCCTTTTCAAGATGACTCTTTATCTCTAATGCAAGTTCAGTGTTAGGCTGGTCTTCTAGCACAGAACGTATGGCATCTCCTATTGACAGGCGCTGTAATCCATATGTTCTTGCAAACATCTTGGCAACTGAAACATTGAAAAAAATTACATCTATATAAAAGTACAAAAGTATGAAGCAGCACTGTAAAAAAAGCACAATGTAGAAGCTTGGGTTCAAGCTTCCTCAAGATCCAGCTCCAACAGAAAAAAAGCAGCATGATTTCAATGATATTTATTCACCCAACGCCCACAGTACAATATTTCAGCCGCTCAATGCAGCCATTTCCATTTCTTGAAATAGCTACATTCAGTTATGAACTTTACGCCCTGCATTAAGCAATGTCTTCAATGTTTGAAGGATTTTGAAGTGCACAATCTTACCGGTTGTCTTTCCAGATTTTGGAGGACCAAGAACTGCAATTCTTATTGCCACTGATGGTTTTGGTTTTGGCTGACGTATAAATTTAATGGGATTCCTCATAAAAATGTCTCTGTTTTCTTTTGTTGAGAAGAAATAAATGTATTGACGGTAGATCAATGGATAGCCTGGATTTTCTTGGTTTCTAAAGGGTTTAATTACTTCTCCTTGGCTCAGCTAAATGATTTTAGGAAGAAAAATGGTAGAAATGTTAAACTGTGTATGAAATACAATAGCAGAAGGAGCTGAGCAGATATAGTGTCAGATTTATAACTATTTGTATCTAACAGAAGCCGGTGTGTGCACAGATATTTACCAAAGGTTTTATGCCACTACTGTGGCATAATAAAGTTGCAAATTATGGCGCAGGCCGTATTTGCTACTTTTTAAGCTTCTTGACACTTTTTCAAAGTGGAGACAAGGGACGAGGCTTAGCAGGAAGAGCGAGGCTTCGTGTGACCCACCAGATTTACTATAGCATACTGTATGCCAGAAACTGTAGTAAGTTCAGCCCTGGCCGGCGTACACTTCAGTTTCTGTTGCACTGTCTTCCAGAGAAGTGACTAATTTATTGAGAGGCATCTGCCTCTTAACACATCGAGTGCATCCCACCCAGGCGCACAGGGATCAAGACTGGTGTATAGGAATGCCAGCCTTGATAAAATGTTCATCTTTATATGTATGCATGTGTTTGTGCAGGTATATAGTGTATATATAGTGTGTATATATATGAAATTTATCTTATTTACTGTACAATACCTTTACTGGGTCCCATTGTCCGAAGATACTGGGGTGCTTATATGATACATGAAGCATTTTGCTAGCAAGGGATAAACTGATTGGGTAACATTTTTCAAAGAGGCTTGCACGATTTTCCACTAAATACTTCAGCTTCTCAAAGAGCTGAAAACATACAATATGTGGTTTTCGACTTGCATTAATTGTAATACAAGGGATCATTAGGCTTTGGAGTTCTTCCTAAAAAAAAGAAAAGGCATTTAATATTTTTATAAAACATTATCAGTCAATTACTTCTTATGTATTAAAAACAAAACAGTGTTTTAGCATAATTTATGTAAAATTGATTTTATAGATGCATATGGAATGATAACGGTTAATCTTTCTTTATATATATATATATATATATATAAGCGTCTCATACTTCATCTGCTCAGTTACCCATAACTGTGAAATTTACACTCTATTCCAGTGGACACATATTTAAATAGCATAGTGTGCAGTCACTGTAATCTGTCATCTAGGCTTGCACAGGTCCTGGAAACTAACGCCTGCACAGTGTGCTTTACTGGTGGTTGCTGATGGATAGGTCTAAGCATAGTCTATAAAGACAAACTTACATTTACATCAGGAAGTGCTCCCGGATTACATGGTGAATGTACTTTCCAGATGTGATATGAACAGAACCTAAAAAATAACCATTATTAAAAAAAGTCTCTACCTTGACTGATTGGAGAGACTCAGCATCTGCCTCAAACTTTTCTCCAATTTCAGTTTTCATTCTTTCAATGGCATCTTCTTCCTCTTCTTCTTCCTGATCCTCCTCTTCTTCCTCTGGAAACTCTTCTGCAAGGATCAGCTCAATGTTGTCAACTTCTTCCTCTTCTTCCTCCTCCTCCTCCTCATCATCACTGCCTTCTCTTTCCTTCTGTCCCTACTCAAGAAGGAACAGGTCAGTTGGTATTCTCATGTCACCTTGCTCAAGTGCTTTTGGCCCAGTATTATCAATATTTATTATTAAAGCACCGGTCACTCACATAATAAACAACAAGTACAATAAGCATGAATGAGACAAGTTACAAACTGGTAAGGAGAGAGGCTTACTATCTACAAGGCAAAAATACATTCAGGCAGCACTGAATTGATATAGTGTTGGAATTAAACATCTCACCATTTTCTCCTCATTTTGCTCAGCTAAAAGTTCAGCTCGTCTTTTGGCAATCTGTTCATCCTGCAATAATTCCGTTATAATAGCTCTGTTAATCCATTAGCAGCTGTGAACATCATTTCACTACCACACTTGGAGAATAGGTCACAAATAGGCAATACTTTCTCTGCATGCAATTTATATGACTGCATAATGCAATTCATTGGGTATACGAAATTTACGTAGCATCAAAGAAATAATGATAATTATATAAGTGGTGGTAAATCAGCATGATGTGACGTAGGGTTGAGCGAAACTGGGACCTGCACCTACACTGAGAACAGAGCGGGGAAGGTGACGGGGGGTGCACTGCGCAGGTGCAGCCGCCCTCCATTCGTTTCTATGGGGCTGCTGAAAATAGCCAAGCGGCCCCATAGAACCACCACTCTCCCCGCTCCGTTCTCAGTGTAGGTGTAGGTCCCAGAGGTGGGACCCACACCTATCAAACAATGTACCTCTTCTTCTGGCCTCTATCACATCAGTTCGTTTATTCATATAAATTACTGTATCAAAATATGAGCTCTGTTAATGAGGCACGAAGCCGAGTTCAGCTTCGTATTTTGAGACAGTAATTTATGTAAATAAATGAAGTGACACGTGATAGAGGCGAGAAGTAAGTCTTGCGATATTTGCTGAAACTTTGGAAAGACCTCTGTGGAGGCCATACATTTTACAGTAGGAAAGAGCCCATATTCTTAAAGTTTTTAAAAGAATTGGGTTCGGATACAGCAATCCAAACCCGATTCACTCAACCCTAATGTGACTTAAAGGGGTTGCATCACTTCAGCAAATGGCATTCATCATGTAGACAAAGTTAATACAAGGCACTTACTAATGTATTGTGATTGTCCATATTGTTTCTTTGCTTCATTTTGCTTTGAATCATTTTTTCATCACATTATACACTGCTCGTTTACAGGAGTTACGACCACCCTTCAGCCCTGCAGCAGCGGTCATGCTTTTACATTACAGGAAAAGTGACAACCTTTCTGGTGACTGGGACAGTACAAGCATGCATGCGCAGCAGCTCCTATCCCAGTCACAGTGTATCTGCACCGCGGCCGTGGCAGTAACCCCAGGGAACAAGCAATGTATAATGTGATGGAAAAATGAATCCCACCAGCAAAGTAGGCAATATGGATAATAACAATACATTAGCAAGTGTGAATATAATACATGCACAGTACTGCAGATAAGGAGTCCAGATCACTATGTTTTATTTTCCTACCCCCCCCAATCCTCAGCTGTTACTGCGCTGAAATACATTGTCAGGACTGCTGTACATGCACATAGGAGTCCTCTCCATTATGTTAGCACAGCACAACAATCCAGACTGTGTATTTCTGAGTAGCTTTAAAGGGGTTGTCCGAGTTATGAAAAAAAAAATATAGTACTTTAAATCTGATGGGCAGCAATATATAACTAAGTTAAGCAAGTTTTAGGCAAAAAAAATCTCTATTTCCTCATTTCCCTGGTTCTCTTCTTGCCTTTGTTTAGATGCAGTAATAACAATCTCTGCCCCTCCCCCTCTCTGTAAAGGGAGTGAATACAAGTGCTGAGTGACATGTCTGCCTGCTGGGATACTCAGCAGCATGTTGTATGTGTAGGACTACAAGTCCCAGCTGTACAATGACACTGCTGATACACACAGGATCTCCCCCCTACCTGTACTTGTACTTTGCATCTCCTTCAGATCAGCTCCAGTATCAGCTCTGTGTCTGTAGGGTGAGGAGGGCAGATCCTGTGTCTCTTTACATCTGCAGCTGCTGTTGTAAAGCCTTCAGTGTGTTCTGGCTGAAGGGGTTAATGTTTTATCTGAAGGAATCCAGGGAGAGAGCAGATAGCAGGAGCCCGGCAAAGAAAGGGGGTGTGGCCAGTGACATCTCATGTACAGACTGTTATCTGATCTCTGAGGCTTGTGCACGAAACATCACACAGCAGGGAGATAAGCTGACATCACAGGTCATGTGACCCTGAGTTAAATCTAAGAAACCAGCAGCTTTAGAAGCCGAAAGTGTACAGAAAAGCTGTTATATTTGACTAGTTAGAAACATACAGAGGACAAAAAAATACCTCGGACAACCCTGAGTGCTGACTGTCGAGGACTTGGGGCATTAAGAAAATAAAAAATAGCAGAACTCATGTAATACTGCAGATAATAGTACAGAATAATGGTGACAGATTTCCTTTAATAAATGATTTACTGAAATAAATATATATTGTATCATATTTTAGCAACACTACAGACATTTCCTGTACAAAGAGATTAACTTCTCTGCCTAGTTACATAGTTACATAGTTAATACGGTTGAAAAAAGACACATGTCCATCAAGTTCAACCAAGGGAGGGAGTAGGAGTGATGAAGGGGAGGGGGACGGGTAACCAAGTAACAGATAGTAAACTGCTACTTTGTCAGCAAGCACTGTTACTAACAACATTTCAAAGCTGCAAGCCCTTTACAGATAGTCTGACATTTCCCTTACTGGATATCTCTGAAACAATTTTCAGTGAAGTAGCTTGTACTCTCTAGAAATAGCCACTGCCATTAGCTACGGTATATGAATTTGTGCCTTCAGAAAAATGTATTTACACACCCTTATTTTCTTCTTCATATCTCTAATTCTCTGTTTTCGCTCTTCTCTTTTTCTTCGTCGTTCTTGCCAATTAGCTAAACGAGGGGGCAGAAGCCTATCACAAATGTCACTCTCGTCTGCTTCTAGGAAGATCGCAATCTCTGGGAACAAGCCACGGTCACCTATGTATTGGACTTCCTCAACTGTATTCGGGAAGCCATCCAGTACAAATCCAGTTGAACTGTAAGATAAAAATGCAAAAATGAATGAAAAGAGTTGCCCCACGAAAAATATTCTACATTTTTCAAACCAGCACCTGGATCTGAATACTTTTGTGATTGCATGTAATTAAAAATGTAATATAGCCACTGATTTATTCACTGAAACCTATCTTTATAGCGCCACCTGCTGTTTGCTCACCTGCTGTTTCTAATTTCTCTGTCCTGCTCACTGAGATGGAAGCACATGCTCAATTCCATCCTTTAACTGCTACCAGCTGCAGCAGAAAGGACACACCCCTGAGAAAGTTGCAGCTTTAAATAAATATAGTAAAGCAATTGGCGAAATGAATAGGGAGATCTCTAGATCCATGTCAGGTACAGGGCTGGTTCTAGCTTTGTTAAAAAGAAGTTGTCATATACTATACGATATCGGATTTTCATTTTTTACATTAATAATGGGATAACTCCTTTAATTATAACATGAATGCTGCAAAAATATTATAGTGATTATAAAGAATATGCAGTAACATTCCTTAGACCCTTCATTAATAAGATCTTATAGGTATCAGGAGATATTCTCGATTACTACTGAAAAATATAAAAAACTCTCAAAGGAAGCCAAAAATAAAATATTAAAAGAAGACTAACCCTAGCCTCTTTGTTTGCTAGTGTACAGGATTGTTTGCATGTTCCTGAAACAGTCTTGGGGCTTGTTCTCATCTGTGTTGGAGGATCTGTTCAGGTCCTCTGTCACAGCAGGACCTTGTTGTCTGATAAAAAAACTGGATGTACAGTGATGTGAACTCATCCTTACTACGTGTCTTAACAAATGTTAAATTTCTCCTGGTTGCTTCCATTTATGATCAGCAGATATCTGAGACTGTTAACACAAGGAGGCAGATTTACTAATCCTCAAAAGGGTTTTTCAGGATTTCCAGTTTGACACCGGGGACCCCCACTGATCAGCTGTTTGAGAAGACACGGAGTGCCGCCTCTTTCTCCCTGCTCATCGAGCACAGCTCCTTACATTGTGTAGCAGCTGTGCTTGGTATCGCATTCGCTTCTATGGGGTAGATGCGCCTAGGCCACGTGACAGATGCCTTCTCAAACAGCTGATCGGCAGGGATCCCAGGTTTCGGACCCTCACCGATCAGTTATAAACTCTCATAAAACGCCTTTAAGACAGTGTAAATTTATGTAGTCTAAAGATGTGCCACATTTATCACAGTGGCTCATGCTGGAAAAAAATAGACATTTTGGCCTAACTTTATACTGCCTATTGGTTGACTTTGCAACAGAATTTTGTGCCAAAAATTGGGTGCAATTTTGGTGCAAAATATCACATCATCTTGTCCATTTTGCAAAAGGTCTAGGTGCAATCACTTGAGTAATTATGGCCCAACATTGGTTATCATAAATGACACTTAGAGAACTGGCAGGTTTGTAGGTGCCTTCTAACCCTTGCTAGATTTTTATGAATTTATAATTACTGAAAAGGTTCTTTAGTCCACCATTCGACCACGAGCTGGTCCAGAACTTCAGTTGGTAGAGGTTCATTGTCTGCTAAATATGACTTGACTGCTTCTTCCTCTTCAGTTAACACCATTTCTTCCTGTAAGAAAAAAAGTTGAAAACTATATTAGCACATTTAGGAATAGATCCAAGATATACAACTTAACTTCCATAGTCTAGTAAAAAATATTATATATATATAGTTAAAAAAAATCCTAATCACATATATTTACCTTTGGCTCGGTGATATTTTCTTTTCTGTTTTCATGTGTGTCTGCATTTTCCAATTCAAGCAGCATGGCTTCCTCTTCTGAATTATCCTCAACTGTGTCTTCTTCATACTGAGGTCCGATCTTTTTCTCCAGCTTAGACAGCATGATTTCTTGGAGGCGCTCTTTAAACTGAATGTGGAACAAGCCCAGTTTGTCTGCTAACCATCTTGAATGAACTGTCTTGCCAGTACCACTGGTACCAATCAGCAGCACTCTCAAAGGTGGAGCCTGTGTTTAAAAACCACATATGACATCACACTCAACATCTATTTAGCAAATTATTCAACAAATATACAGGGTGATTCAATAAGAATGGTGCAGAATTATAGCCTCGGTATTCATAACACAAATTTATTAACATGAAAATACACACTTTCTATCCAAGTTTTATCTATACATTATAAATGTTCAATGTAAGCTCCATTGTGACAAGGCCAATATCTAGGCAGTAGTCCAGGTTTGTTACCAATGGGAACCTCACATAATCGTACAACCAATAATGGGCCTTGAAAAAGATCTACCTAACCTACACAGACTATGCCAATAGCCCAAAAAATAAAGAAACATCAACGAGAAAATAATAATATATAAATGTTTATTGAAATCCACATCAAATTAATCTAAAAATGGATAGAACTTGTTTCCGTACTCAGTGGTGGTTCTGTCATTAGCAGTAATATTGGGCATCTTCCACCTTGCCCTATTGCTTTTTGCTGTGCTATAAATTTTACTATTCATGTGATTCCCCCTTGGAAGAAGCCACAACGAAACAGGTGTCATAGGTGTGAGGTCCCACCATCTCGGTCTCTATGGCTATGTAATCGCACTTTTGGTCACATGACTTTATTGAATGTATGCTCTTTTATATGGTGATTTTTGACCTATGACTATTACATATTATCGATTTTGTGTGCTTTAGACATTATATATTTACCTATTTAAGGATTGCTTGCTAAGTGGGGAAGTGGGGTTCTTCTTTTTATGTGATTTTTTTTAAATAATATATGAAATAAACTTTGATGATAACTAAGATTGTGAGCCTCATTGGGATAGCTTAATTTTAAAGTCTGTAAAGGACTGCAAAATATAGTAGAGCTATATAAATGCGTAAAATAAATAAAATGATTGTATCACATTGAAATACCATGTGGTTATATGCGTAGGTGTTATATTGAAAAATTGATTGCCACGTGGCATCAGTTACAGTTGGTGGCCATTGTTTGTTTGGCATTTCATTATTATTTTCTTGTTGTTTCTTTATTTTTTGAGGCTTTTGGTGTAGGTTAAATAGTCCAGGTTTGTCGAGATGTTTGTCAGCAAATCCTCAGATATGGACTCCACTTTTTTCCTCTTCTGGCATTAATACATTTACAAATAGAGTGCTATTACTAATCTTCATATTTAGGAAACCCCTTCACTACTTTTTTCCCACACCTATGCATGTGTTGGAAAAGGTGGGCTAGACTTCAGATTTGCACTCTGTCCAACTCTTTTATCAGCATTTTCTGCCACTTTTCTGTCTTGCCAGGTTGAACCTGCTTGTTCCCTGTTTATACAGATGTAGCCAACATTATCTTGACCTGCTTAACAACAAAATCACATTACAGCAGTACAACAAATTAAGCTAAAGTGATAATCCTGGAATGCCTGGAGTTAAAATAATGCTGGCTACATCTGTAAAGCTATAGCGAGCTGCATGTGAGGAGAGACCATCGCATTGAGAGATTGTTGTCCAAATTATAAGTCAAAAGTAGTCAGAAGATCTAAAGCAGGGGTCAGCAGCCTCCAGTTATTATGAAACTACGACTCCCAACATGCACACTTGCTCATCTTTTCTCAAAATTCCCATAAAGTTGAATGGAGCATGCTGGGAGTTGTTGTTTCACAACAGCTAAAGTGCAGGAGGTTACTGACCCCTGATCTAGGTTGTTTACCTAACCAGTTGTTTTTGGCAACTTTGGTATTTCTCATTTGCATTAGATGTCAGTAATTATCCCATGGTTTTAACCCTATAAATTCACTGTACAGCTTTCCCCCAAAAATGTTTAAAAAAAACCCCAAAAAACTAGAAGGTTCCCTTCCCAAGTGTCATTGTAACTCTTGCACAGATATAGGAACATTACTTGTAAGGGTTCTTCATGAGCAACGTAATACTGAGGATTCTCAAGAAATGTCTTTCTTGCTTCAGGACTGGAGCAGTAGTATGTCTTCTCTCTGTATATTGCTGCATATTCCACTTGTCCTGGGTGAAGTATGCGCTTATCTTTTAAAGCCACTGGGCAGAAATGTTTAGAGTCTCCATATTGTTTCTTTTTTTCATGTGTAACATCATCATCCTAAAAAAATAAAATAAAAATGGCCTGCTTTCATTTTGGTTTTTATAGCAGTACAAAGAGATGATATAGTGACATAACAGTAAGGAATATAGTACTCCTGACAGCTAGGCTACTTTCACACTTGCGGTAGCCTTTTCCGACAGGCTGTTCCGGTGGGGGAGCCTTAGTATGGCTTGTAGTATATCAATACGGCCAAATTAAGGAACATATAAGATGAGACGTTAATAACCTACTTTATTACCAATTGTCTAGCATATCATTAGCAGAATCATTTAAATTAGCAGAAAAAAGATGTCTGAACCCAGCAGAACATCTGGAGGAACTCCTTGAACAATTCTATTGCAAACAGAGGCAATTAAAGGGCTTGTCTAGCCTTTTTAAGTGATTGCCTATCCTCTGGATAGTCCATCGCTAGCTAATTGGCAGGGATCTGGCACCCTGCATCCCCACCAATCAGCTGTTCTGTATAGATCAGTCACCAGAATTTGATGCTGGAACTACACAGCACTGTCAACATTGTAATGGACAGCGCTTGTCAATGTAGCACTGCTCCCATTGACTTCAATGGGAGCAGCACTGCCGTGAGGAGTGCTGTCCACTGCTATGTTAATGGTGTTCTGTAGGTCCAGCAGCAACTGAACTGTACAGAACAGCTGATCGGTGTTGATGCAGGGTGCTGGATCCACACTGATCAGGTAGTGAAGATCTCTCCTGAAGAAGGCCATCCCTCCAACTTAAAAAAGGTTGGAAAACCACTTTAATCTAACAAAGAGATATTAGGGAATTGCTAATAATGAGAATACTTTACATCTTAAACTGCTGCTGGAAGGGGCAAATAACTATATAAATGCAGTATAGGTGTTGTAGCAATGAAATCTAGGGTCTCTCACTGCATGACAGCTTCCCATCATAAGAGAATGGAAGAAATGAGAGTATCCACTGGAAACCTTTAGATAATATCATATGTGTGTGATACATTAGTGCTGTAGGAGTTGTGTGTTTAGTGGCTTGTGGTTTTTGAAATCCTTCCTGGTTTGATACTGAACAATCTGAGTAAATGAACTCTAACTGAATAATGTTTTAACAGATATCCAGCTTTATCAAGGAGGACTATCAAGGACCTATTTGATGGCTATCCTATAAGTCACTGTCTGGGCCTTTAAACAGGCCTTTGCTTAGGATATAAGCCAAAACCAGAATCCCTACCAAAAGAAAAAGACACCCATCCACAGACAGCTTCTCATGGGTTTTCCCTTCATCAGTTTAGAGCAGGATGCTGGGAAGGTTGAGTGAGAGGCCTTTGATGGTGATCTGGAGGAATTACATTCTTCCTCGTGGAGAGTCCCTTGGCATCCAATAGGCTGCACTAGAAAGCCAAATTTTGTCCTGGATAAAAGCTTATTAACATAACATATATTAGGAGGACACTTACTTCTTCGGCCTCTTCACCCTCTTCTTCTTCGTGTTCCTCTTCTTCCTCACCAGCTTCCAGCTCTGCTTGTATGTCTTCTGCTTCTTCATCTATGTCCTGGGATGTTATTTCCCATCCCTGATACTGAAATGGCCCTTGAGTAACACCATAAATATTTCAACAAAATATTCAGAAAACAGGTTTATATGTGCCTGACTGTAATGATACATATACTGTATTCAAAACCCAGTCAAGCATCACAAAGATCACCTAAACTCCTACTCCTGATTTGACCATCCAAGGTGGAATCACAATCTGTTTGCAGTGTATGCTTAATGTATATGCTAATATATGCTGTATGAGCTCCCTTTCACCCTACATTGGGCAGCAGATCGTCCTTTTGCCCGCCGTCAGCTGGTATGTATCAGTACACCTTTATTTTGCTGAACAGAATTGTGTAGTTGACTAAGATATTCTGTATAGCTATACTGTAGTATCTGTTGGAGACATTTATTGAAAAAACACATATATTCGACATACAGTGTGAAACCATCCTAACCAACATTCTGTTTTTGTTTTTTTTCTGCTTCCTATTTAGGCTACTTAAAGAGGACCTTTCACCATTCCTGACATTACTGTTTTAATAGCTTCATGCATTCCCCCTGTAATAACAATTCTGGAGCATCTATTCTTATGGCTCTATGTTGTGCCATTCCTTTATTATTTGCACTAGAAGTTATATGTGAATTGCTACTTGTCTTCAGTAAGGGAACAGAGGGGTGGTAACAGTTGGGGGGTGTACCTGCACAGTCTGAACATGGCAGCACTGATTGGCTAGAGTGAGTCTATGCAGGTACACACCCCAACTGGTCACCTCCCCTCTGTTCCTTTACTGAAGGCAAATAGCAATTCATTCACAACTTCTAGTGCAAATAATAAAGGAATGGCACAACATACAGACATAAGAATAGATGTTCCAGACTTGTTATTACATGGGGAACGCATAAAGTGATTAAAACAGGCATGTCAGGAGCGGTGAAAGGTCCTCTTTAAGAAAGGATTTTGTTATAATGTTCTTGTAGTGACCCAGCAAATCACTGCTTAGAGTTAATTTTTTACCATGAGTTAAATGTGATTTGATATTAAATTGCTCTTTTCCTTGCATATCCCAAATGGCTATGTATGGGAAACAAACACTTGCTTGTGTGAGGTCCTGAAAAGTAGACCCAAAGAGAAGTCTGGTCCATGGAATCCTCACCCCTGAGTTTGAAAACTGCCAAAGAACAATCTAACTGAAAGACTACCCTTAAGAGAAAGAGAATTCACAGAAAGTTGAGAACCATTTCAAGACAGTAAGGTATTCGCTGGAAAGACAGTAAGGTATGCTGTAAGTACTGCAACTTCTATCATCTATTCAGAATTTGTTTATTGTAACCAAACTTGTCTGGTCACTGACTCCACCATCATCCACCAGCCCCTACCTATGCCTGGCCTCCCGCCTTGCACCCATCTACTTAACATCAATGGCACCCCAGTCACCACCAGAAAGGTGTCCCAGAATGCCCAGGGTCTGCCTCGAGGGAGGAAATGGTGCGCCTTACAACCATTGCACATGCAGCCCAGGGAACACTACAGAGAGGGATTAGCCACATGGGGACTACAGCCACACTCATTGCCACTGCCACCACTCCCATCTTTTCTAACAAAAAAGTACCTGTGGGCCGGGGTACTGCATTCTCAACATACAACCCCATCCTTTACATGCAATTGTTTTTTGGTTTTCATGTTACAATAACACAGGATATGTTCAGGGTTGAAGGGTTGTCCGAAATAAAAATCTCTAACAAGCCCTAAAATGGCTTAAACTTAAAAAAAAAACATGTTATACTCACCCCTTTTCTCCACTGTCTTTCTCTGCTGTGCTGGTCCAGTTCTCATGATGCTCTTTGTTTGAAATAGAAGCGGTCACATGTCTGGACACAGCATGTGACCACTGCAGCTAATCATAGCAGTCTAACTCTGAGGACAGTGATTAGATGCAACGGTGACATCTCCTATCCCAGCATGTCACTGTGCACGTCACTGGCACTGTGACATTATGACGTGCTGATAGGCTTGTGTCTGCTGCAGCCAGTCACTGTCCTCAGTGGTAGATTGCTGAAGACAGTTAGCGGCTCCAGTGGTCACACGCTGTGTCCAGGCTCCAGTGGGCACACTCTGTGTCCAGGCTCCAGTGGGCACACTTCTGTGTCCAGGCTCCAGTGGGCACACTTCTGTGTCCAGGCTCCAGTGGGCACACTTCTGTGTCCAGGCTCCAGTGGGCACACGTCTGTGTCCAGGCTCCAGTGGGCACACGTCTGTGTCCAGCTTCTATTGTAAAACAGCAGCAGGATAACTGGACCAGCACCACAAAGAATGGCACTAAGGAGTTAGTATAACATGTTTTTTTTCTATTTTAAACCATTTTAGGGCTTATCTGATATTTTTAATTATCTTGGACAGCCCATTTAAACTGGAATACTTACAGGCATTGAATTGCTGCATATGCAGTTTCTCTTAAAATATTCAAAACAGTATTGCTTAATCAGTAACAACCGAGAAAAATGTAGTCATCAGATACTGACTGTGCAAACATAAAGCCAATCATTTTTGTACTACATATACAGCTTAACCTTCTTATGGGAACATATATATATATATATATATATATATATGTATATATATGTATAGCCCGCCGGATCTGTAGAGTGGTGGCGGAGCAGGAGAGGTAAGTTAATTTATTTATTTTATCTCTGATGGGGGTCTGATCTGAGGTCTAATGTGGGGGTCTGATATGGGTATCCGATCACAGGTTTGATCTGAGGACTGATTGGAGATCTGATGAAGTTTGGTGTTCTGCTGAAGAATATTTTTTGTCTCTTTTTGCTCCTCTAAAACCTAGGTGTGTCTTAACATCAGGTGCGTTCTTTTAAAGTGGCAAATATAGTGTATATGTATATATATATATATATATATATATATATACACACATACATATATACACAAAATGCATTCGGACTCTTACTTTTTTTACATTTTGTTATGTTGCGGCCTTGTGCTATAATAAAAAAATAAACACGTTTTCCCCCATCAATCTGCAGTCAATACCCTATAATGAGAAAGTAAAAACAACATTTTCTAAATATTTGCAAATTTAGTAAAAAGGACAAACTAAAATTTTGTCTGGACATTCAGACCCTTTGCTATAACTTATAATTTAGCTCGGGGGGCCTCCCATTTCTCTCCATCATCTTTCAGATGTTTCTACACCTTAACTGTAGTCTATCTATGGCAAATTCAGTTGACTGGACATAAATTTGGAAAATATACACCCCTGTCTATATAAGGTATCACAGCTGACAATGCATATCAGAGCAAAAACCAAGCCATGAGTAGTAAAGAACTGCTTGTAGAGCTCCGAGACAGGATTGTGTGGAGGGCTCAGATCTACAGAAGGGTAAAAATATTCTGCTGTACTGAGAGTTCCAAAGAGCACAGTGACCTCCATAATTCTTAAACAGAAGAAGTCTGGAACAACCAGGACTCTTCCTAGAGCTGGCCGCCCCACCAAAGAGAGATGACCAAGAACCCAATGGTCACTTTGCCTGAGCTGTAAAGATCATTATTGCAGATGGGAGAAACTTCCAGAAGGTCAGCTATCACTGCAGCACTCCACTAATCTGGGCTTTATGGCAGAGTGGCCAGAAAGAAATCTCTAATCAGTAATATACAGATGAAAGCCCTACTAGAAGTTGCAAATAAGGAATTTAAAGAACTCTCAGACTGTGAGATGCACTATACTCTGGTCTGATGATGACCAAGATTGAAGTTTTTGGCCTCAATTCTAAGCGACAGGTCTGGAGGAAACCAGGCACTGCTCATCACCTTTCCCCAATACAATCCCTACCATGAAGCATGGTGGTGGCGGCATCATGCTGTGGGGGTGTTTTTCAGTGACTGGGACAGGGAGACTGATCAGAGTTGAGGGAAAGTACAGGAATATTTTTAATGAAAACATCATCCAGAGTGCTCTGGACCTCAGACTGTGACGAAGATTAACCTTCCAACAAGACAATTACCCTAAGCATACAGCCATGACAACACAAAAGTGGCTTAGGTATGATTGTGAATGTTCTTCACAGAGGCCGCAACATCGCAACATAAGAAAATGTGTAAAGAGTGAACAGTATACAGTATTTTTTTGCCCTATAAGACGCACCTAGGAGAGTGGTGAGTACAGAGCCAGCACAGGGAAAAAAGTGCATCTTATACGGCAAAAATACTATATATATATATATATATATATATATACATACACACAGTGATCCCTCAAGATACAATGGCCTCAGGATACAATAGTTTCAACATACAATGGTCTTTTATGACCCATCGTAAGTTGAAACTAGCCTCAACATACAATATCTCAAACTCAGACCCAACCAATCAAGGCCACTTCTCTGGTAAAATAACTGTATTAGTTGCTAGTTAGCAGCTATTCCTGACTGTTATATGTAAGCACTTGTTTTATCTCTCTTAGTTATCTGCTTATTTTTCTTAAATCTTCCTTTCCCCATTTTAGGGCTTTGGAACCGATTACTCAACTTACAATGGTTTCAACATACAATGGTCGTCCTGGAACCAATTAATATTGTATCTTGAGGGACCACTGTATATATATATATATATATATATATATATATATATATATATACACACACACACATCTTGCAGCTGATTATTCACCTTACTATGACTGCAAGTATTGAAACTTAATTTACTTTATAGATCTTTCTTCCCTGATTAACAAACTCACTTTCCATAGATGTCACTGCCTCTTGTAGAAGCATTTCTGGTGATTTATCGGCTACTTCCAGGAAAGCGACATTAACCAGGGATGAGTCAGCAAACACTGGCTGCAGCAATTGCCATTCTTCATTAAATGTGTTTATGAGTTGCTTCAATGGTTCTATCTCTGGCACATCTGGATATCCTCCCTCAGGAACTTCAGGTAAAACAATTTCTGGGAAGAAATTAAAATCTCACATTGAAATTAACATGCAATAAACAATATAGTCACAAAATAAAAAAAAAAACACCCTAAAGCAGCTTTAACAATCCGTTTTATATACTATCTGTTGATATGTTAATATAAAAAGGGACAACGTGCCTAATAAAGTTTGAACCTGCAACAATATAGGAGCACTAAGTGAGACCACCATAAAGAAACTTTAACAATCCATTTTAAATACTATGTGGTAACGTTTGATATAACAGTTTCTTACATTGTAAGTTTGAATGTGTGGCTCCGAGGTACTGAAATAAATTTGTGTCCAATGTTAATTGTAGAATACTACTGCTCTACTGTTACCACTGAGTGTATTCTGGGAGCTTAGGTGACAGGTAGTTAGAGCTAAAGCCCTAAGTCTTAGGTCAACCAGCAAAACGTCAACTACAAATTTCAAATGAATAAATAGAGCTCTTGGAAGATACTGAAAATCCTTAGAGATCGAGCTGGTGTATGCATAACAGCTATCCTCCACAAGGAAGACATTGTCTCTCTAGCGCCATCTATAGTTAGCTACCTTGTACATCAATTCCCTACAAATTATAGAGCGTTCAGGCATGACTATATCCTGGTTTGACTGATGTCCCTTTGTCATGTCTCAAGGCTCTATAATGTGTAAAAAAATAGAGAGAGAGTTTTCTTCCTTCTGGAGGACAACTGCAAATAACATAACAAATAACATAACATAAGTGCAAAAAAAAAAAAAATTGTAAAGAAGGTAACTGTAAAGTTATTCAACTTGTATAGATTTAAACTCTGTAAGTCAGTCTCATATGTAGTCGCATGACTAGGAAGGAGCAGGAAGGAAGCATTTCTTCCCGACAATCGGCTGCTCTTTAAGTGGAGGTTAAGCAATCACTTCCACAGTATGATGGCTGCTCCTTATCATTTGACCCCATATAAAATCCTTGTTCCTGGGCAGCAGAGTGCTATTTAGACAGCACAATCTGCTGCCTAGAAACAATGATTGCAGTGTCAGCCTCTCAGATCATTTCAACCAATGGATGAGCATTTCGCTCATTCCTTGGGTGATATGCAGCATCTTTACACGGGCTGATTATCGGGATTCGTAAATGCTCCGTATAATAAACAGACATGCAGGCAGCTGTAAATAGAGGCAATGTCTGTGAGGTGGAAGATGATACATGGTCCCTGAGTCCGTTACATTGGTAATTCCCTAAAAGCAAGCCCTGGCAGCCTGAAAACAATTGTGCTGCACAGCACTGGAGTAGATAATAAAAATGAAAAACAAACTACTTCTGAGCTATGGTAGCTATGAGCTTCTGAGCTGCCTGCATGTCTGTTTTAAAATTTTGTTACTTTTCTGTATTTTCTATAAGCTTGAAAACCCCTTTAAGGTAACTTGTTCAAGCAGCTCCATATACATCATAATTTGACTTTTTCTAAAACATAATGTGGGCTGATGAGAGACGACTGTCTGCAATATAATAAACAGTTTTCAGTATAGTGAAATGCTAACCATAATGGGGCAATGATTCTTTTCATTTTGACCCGGAATGATTTTAGTTTATTAGGTGAAGTGAAGTATTCTTCTGTGAGGACTTCTTACACTGTGTATCTGTTCCACTAATGTGCTGAGAACAGATTATGTATAATCTGTAGAAGCCTTGACCAGGGTCTGAGATGCTCTCAAAATGTTTTTCTCTACATGTGGATAGCGTTTTCGAAACCCTTTTCACTTGTGCTGTACTATAGAGCAGATTTGCAAATCCGCATATTAAATATGCTAAAAATGGAGAACACGTGAAAGTGGCCTTATAAAATGTGTTCATCTTACTACTAAATGTATAAGAGATGAGTTCTTTACATGGGGCTGTCACCCTGTTCACATTCAGAACTGCTGCACAACACTTTGCCTATAAGATTCCTGACACAAAAGCGTGTGAACAATATATAAAGTAACCTTGCTCTGGCTCAGGCTGCTCTGTATCTGAATGTATTTCGGGCTCCGATATAGTGGCTGCCAGATCTTGCTTGGTTGAAACTGGTTCTGAGGGACCTAGATGATCAGCATCCACTGCACCTTGCTCTTCTGAATCTGCAAGATAAAGACATAAAAGTGTAGCTTTGGGCTATGGTTTCTTTTTGGCTATAGACAGTATAAGCGTATAATAGAAACGCTGTATGGCAGAGAATGAAAAAATATTAGCCATTAAAGGCAACACCTTGTACAAATCAAATTACTCTGCTGTTTATTCCACCATCTAGCTCACACTTGATGACTGTGCCCTCCTGGCACTTCTCCTACCTGTCTAGAGCTGTTTATAATTAACACAGAATAAAGCTGTTTTTTTGCTTATGCACAGAAAAGTGAATAATCAAATATTCCTTCAGTAATACAGTGCAATGAATATTTCTCACCTTGAAGCAACCTGATTGTTTATTGTAGAAGTCCACTCTTTGTGGACCTTTATATACTGTATATGACATTCATCTTTGTTTCTGTTTCCTGCTTAATGCTGATATGTGGAGGTGTATGTGGTTAAAAACCATGGCAAGGCCTAGCACAATATCATCGCAACTTTGTACCATTTACCGCATTTTTTATATTCGCTTTAAAGGGAGTCTGTCACTGGTAAACCAGGCACAATGTCTTGTAGTGCTAACTTAGCTGAACGTAATGAGGTAATGATCCCTGCGCAGGCACCCAACATAGCCATAGGCCCCATTCACTTTCCTGAGGTCAAAATAGTGTCCTTTTTACCATGCTCTAGATGGTGTGCCTGGTATATACCAATAGCTATAGCCGATGTAAGCTGCTTTATTGCTGTATAGTGGCATATGTAAGAGGTGTATACATTAGGGAATACTCCCAATGTATATTACAGGGGCACATTTATTAAAGGGGTTCTCCGGGAATTAAGAAAATGAAAATACTTAAATATTACTTCATAATAAATATATTCCCAAAGACCTTTCATTATTTATAACGGCTCATTTTGTCTGGGGAGCAATCATCAGGGGAAACAAAATGGCCGCTGTCCTAATAGTACACACAGAACCTGTCCTAATCACACAGGAGGACAAGTTACTTCACAACACTGAGGTAAAGAACTGTCTCATCCTCCTCTCTGCTCTGCTTGTCAGGGATTATGATCATGAATACAGGTGATAAGATCTTCAGCTGAATCTCTGTAGGAATGGAGTTCATGAGGAGACCTGAAGTACAGAGAGGACGGACAGGACAGACTGTGGTAATGGAGACTGCATACAAGAGCTGCTGCTCATTATCCAAACCTCACCCTCCTCTCTGTACTTCATGTCTCCTCATGAGCTCCATTCTTTCAGACATTCAGCTGAAGATCTTATCAGCTGTATACTGACAAACAGAGCAGAGAGGCGGATGAGGCAGCTTTTTATCTCAGTGTTGTGAAGTAACTTGTCCTCCTGTGTGATTAGGACAGTTTTTTTGTGTACTAACAGGACGGCGGCCATTTTGTTTCTCCTAATAATTGCTCCCTAGTTAAAATGAGCCGTTATAACTAATGAAAGGTATTTGGGAATATATTTATTATCAATTAATATTTAAGTATTTTCATTATCTTCATTCCCGGAGAACCCCTTTAAGACCGAAGTTTTAGATGCTGGTCTTAATAAAGCCCTAAGCTGGCGGTGGTTCCGCTGAAGTTATGAAGAGGTGCAGAGCTCTTCATAACTTTGGTGGATCCTCCACCAGTCCTAAATGTAAGACCGCTTCCAAGCGGTCTTACATTTAGACCATTTTTTATGCCTAAAACAGGTGTAGAAAATGATGATTGAGATGGTTCTCCCCGCCCCCAATTTTAGACCTAGTGTGAGCGGGGCGAAGTTGCAGATAATTTAGGCGTATTTCAGAATAGTACATGATCCCCACAATGTACAGACCATATGCAATGTGAATATATTGTAGCCCAATTTATTTTATGAGGACATCTCAGGTCATTACAAGGAGATTTTCTAGCGTACTGTGCAGTATTGAGCACTCTGTCAGAAGATGCCATTATCTCCCCATACTCAGCCTAATTCTATACCTGACATGACTAATCCACACCATGTCTAACCCTATGTACTAAGCAGTGGATTATACAGCAGGATACAGTGCATACAATCATTATATTAATGCTACTCACTACTTAATGATAGAAATGTGGACATGACTCAATATCCCTATTCTGCTGTAAGTAACTGGCATACCTTTTTGCATTTCTTCTGAATCATCAGTTTGTTTTTTCATTTCTTCTAGCTTTCGCTTTTCCTGTTCTTGTAATCGAATGATCTCCTGTTGTTCTTTCCTGAAAATAATTAATTGCAGATTACTCCACAAGTCATACTCCAAACAAATGTAAAGCTTTATAAAAATGTGTACATTGCTCAATGTTGCGGTCGCGGACAAGAATAGGCGTTTCTATTACAGAGCCTGCCATGTGTGGTCTGCAAAATGTGTAACACACATAGCTGGTATGTGTTTCGCGGATCCGCAATTTGTGGACCGCAAAACACTTACGGTCATCTAAATGAGCCCTAAACCTGACGGGTGCATTGATGGTGTGACAGAGGGAGACTCCTCCCTTTGTCCTAATACTTAGGTGCTGCAGTCAGTATTAGCAACAGCATCTATGAATTAAACATACATGATTGGAGTTATCTCTGATCTTGGTTATTGCAGTTGGCACCCACTGTGGATTGTGCGGGCCATTCCCGTGCCCTACACATCAGACTTCGCAAACCAGTAAGAGGCATGCTGTATATTTACAGAGGCTGTTGCCAAGCGTTTAACGTAAAAAGCTTGATTAATGTTCAGCCTCCAAGGGTTTTAAATGGGATATGAAATTCATGGTCTGTCCTTAGCCCAACCCCCACTAATCAGAAGACATTAGGAGCAACTGTTGCTGGGACTTAGGAGCAACTGTTGCTGGGACTCATCAGTTGAGATCGAAGCAGTGGAGTAAGTATTGACATCACTGTATCACTAATCCTGAAAAGCCCTTTAAGATATAATGTCATAAGGCTAAATAAAATAAAAAAAGGTTGCAGCTCAAAAGTGGGTGCTCTGCACAGGGGTGCACCTGACCTTTCTGCTGCCTGAGGCAAAAACTGAAACAGCGGCAACCCCCCCCCCATGCCAATTTCTTAACCTAATTTCTTTGCCACAATAAAAGCGCTCATTGCCCATGCCCTTTCCGCTGCCCCCCTCTTGCCCCTACTTGGTGCTGCCTGAGGCAATCCCCTTACCTGGCCTCATTGGTGGTGCACCTCTGCAATATTGTAGGATCTGCCTATTTGCCAGCAGAGGTCAGGAAGGAATTCTTTTCACTTTATGGGTCTCTGCCATTAAATAAGTGTTTTTTTTGTTGCGTTTCTATGGATTAACTGGTTTATTAAAAAGTTGAACTTGACAGAGTTAAGTCTTTTTTCAAACAATACTATTAATGCTTTTCTCTGGACACTAGTGTATTAATGGTATCATATATGAATTCTCAGGTTCGCTACACTTGTCTTAGTCAATGCATTAAGTGGTTCAAAATAACAACACAAGCACTGCCAATACCTTGCCTCTTCTTCTTCTTGTATCTTTCTTGCTTGTTCCTTCTGGAGCCTGTGTAATATGTTATTATTAATCTCCTGTTCATTTAGGAGGTAGAGTCTATTGAGTAAGTACTTTCCTGAAATACACAAAAATGTGAGAAGGCTAAATGATGACTAATGTCACATAGCATTGTATCCAACTTATACATATAAAATGAAACAACTCCTTATTTCCTAGTACGTCATTGGATTTACTTTTTGACGATATGTTATTGAACCACCATACTCACCTTTGGCATGGGTCTAGACATCTGATATATGTAAAAAGATCTGTAATTGTATGATGCATTTGTATGCTATATAATGTACTGGCATTTGTGCCGCTTTCTTTTATTTTCATGTTATGATATATGTATCAAAAAAGTTTCTCAAAATAAAGAAAATGAAACAACTCCATTTTATGCTTTGAGAGTATTAAATATGAAATCTTGAGACCAATTCAGGGCAGGAGTCACATTATCAGCAGGCAGTTCCTACAAGCTATTATAATTATCACTTAGAGAACTGCATATTTAGCAATTCCCTAATATAAACTTAATTCTTGGATCACTCTCTTTCCATGGCGATACAGATGTGTACATATCATATCAGTAAATGAGTACGACCATCCGCATGGCTCTGAAGGAAGAAGAATTTGTATCCTTCTCTCTTTGAGAACCATTTCTGAATAAGCACGAGGGGTGTCACAAAGCTCATCAGCACATTATTACAAACAAAATGTCTTCTGCTGAAAAGGAATTGATTTCCCTGTAGTTGTCCTGTTCCATTACTTTCTGTTAATATATCACAGATATGTTAACGGTATTGTCCAATAGTGTCTAAAATTATCAGGGAAGCAGAGAAGCTTATAAAAGAAAATAAAGAGATGAGGTGGACAGTTCCTTGTTTCTACATTACACTGTATTGCTGTCCTCAGGACAGCGATACAGTTGAATGCTGCAGTGAGTCACGAGAACAATGTCTCAATGCTCCGCTGTTCCCTTGAACAGGCTTCAGGCATAGTGTCTGTTGTCTCAGAAGCCAGCGCCTGACATCATCACAATGCCTGAGTCGGGCAGTGTACAACGCAGGAAGAGGCCTGCACCATATAGCTGGCAGCCACATGGAAGTATATGTTATTTTTTCGTTTGACTCCATGCTGTTTGGGGAAGGAGGAGAGGACGATGATGATGGAAACCAGGAAACTAAGATGTCTGTTTCTCAAACTCTGCAGAGATGAGACACAGATAAAATAAATCATCATGGTGGTCTGGTCTGAAAGGAGAAGATGAGTAAAAAGAACATCTAGATCAAAGGAGACGTCACTGGATGTAGGTGGCACTGTATTAACCTGTATGTTTTGTAGTATTGTATGTAATGTTAGGAGGGAAGAGGTTAGGTTGAAAATTTGGGAATTAAAGGGTTATTCTCATTTTAGACAATGGGGGCATATCGCTAGGATATGCCCCCATTGTCTTATAAGTGCGGGTCCCACCGCTGGGACCCGCACCTATATCCAGAACGGAGCCCCTGAACTGAATGAGGGTGCACTGCGCATGCGCAGCCGCCCTCCATTCATTTCTATGTGGCCGCCGAAAATAGCCGAGCGCTGGCTCGGCTACTTCCGTCGGCTCCATAGAAATGAATGGGAGCGGTGACCGCGCTTGCGCGCTGCGCTCCCATTCATTTCTATGAGCGCAGCGGGGAGCTGCGCCTGGTGGTGACCGGACCCCCTGGAAACCCGGGGTCCTCCAGGCGCAGCACCCCCCGCTCCGTTCTGGATATAGGTGCGGGTCCCAGCAGTGGGACCTGCACCTATAAGACCATGGGGGCATATCCTAGCGATATGCCCCCATTGTCTAAGATGAGAATACCCCTTTAAGCCCTGGGGACTGGACCCACAAGTCTGTCTGCTCCCCTGAGCATTTCAAAAACTGTCGGGCAAACCCTTTAAAGAATTGCTGATGCACTTATGAACTGCAATGTTTGGAAAAGACATGTACAAATCTACATAATAAATGTAAACTAAACACAGAAAAAATCCATCATTCACTGTCTATAATAGAAATACATAGATAATGTGCGTTTAATATATCACCTGTATTATATTCACATTTAGAGCAATTATATTTTCACATTTACTTGAAAAAAGAAAACTTACCATTGTCTGCTTGATTTTTTAAACAAATGACAGTGTCTGGAAGAAGTCCCTTTTCTGCCAAAGGTATCCAATAATTAGGTGAATTAGGGAGATTATCTAACACCCATCCTCCAACAGCGGGGGCACCAGGAAATCGCTCTTTATTTTCTTCATTGAACTGCACAATGATAAATAGTGACATATATGAAGGGCAGATTTATAACACCTACACTGGTTTCTGTGAAAGAATTGTTAAAAAGGAACTTATCACGTTGAACATGGTGTCTGAACTGCTGGCAGCAGGTTATAAAGCAGGAGGAGCTGAGCAGATTGATATCTACGGGTAGTTTTGTGGGAAAAGATTCAGTAAAATTTGTATTTCATTCATTTATATCCCTGCTAATACTGGGCTTTGAAGTCAAGGAGGTTGTTTAATGTTATGTGACGTATTGTCATGTTGTGTATTATGCCCAGTATAGCTGTGTATGGATGGCACAACCACGGTAAATACTCCTGGTTCAGCCCTTTGCAGTTTAAAAAAAAAAAGTCACAGTAATAAATCTGGAGTGAAACTAATTAACATAGCTAACCACACCTATTTTCCCACCCACTGGCAAAAGTGGCGAGAGTGGTGTAAGTGACAAAAAGTAAAAAAAAATAGCACATTTTTTTTTTTCATAACTTAACCCTATGATATATGCCCACTAAGGACTGTATAATTTAAACCTGTTTCATATGTAATGCAAATTATTTTGTCCTTTTCAATTGAAGCGCAAATATCAGTTAACATTATATAATATATATAAATACAACACACATAGACAGACACTAACGCATACCTCTGTAATAGCTTTATCCAGTGCACTGACATAAACATCTGGATTTAGTGTTACTGGGGTTTCTTGCACTAATCTCATGGCTTCTTCTACCATTTGCTGGACTTCAGGATGATCAGCAGTGACTTCTACATGTTCTACAATGTAAAGCAAAAAGAAAAATTACATTGAAGCTCCAACTCTGGGCAGGTTTTATACATTTAAATCTAAAGAAAGGGTTTTTTTATGACATAAATGCCCTTTTGCTATCAGTACTTTTATACCCTGTTTAATTAAAGGGATTATCCCATGATTAATATAAAAAATGAAAATCCAATATTATATAGTACAAACTTAGAACCACACCTGAACCTCACATGGATCCTGAGATCTCCCCATTCATTGCTCCAATTACTCTGCAAGATTTATTTCAAGCTAGCAGCTTAGCAGGCATATACCCTCTAAAGGGGCATGTCCTTTCTACTGCAGTTGGTGGCAGTTGAAGGATGGAACTGAGCATGTGCTTCCATCTCAGTGTGCAGGACAGAGAAATTAGAAAAATAGCAAACAGCAGGTGGTGCTATACAGATAGATTTCAGTGAATAACTCAGTGGCTATACTACATTTTTAATTACATGCAATTAGTATTAGTATTCAGATCCAGGTATGTTTTGTGGGACAACCCCTTTAAGGGACGGCTGCTAAATGCAATCTAGTATTCAATTGGATGTTGGAGTTCTCATAGTATTCAGAAAGTTCTTATCGAGGTGATGCAGAGTTACTCCTCATACTGGAAAGAGTGAGGTGGAGAGGACTTTCTGTCGGATTGCTGCCCCTCCATCACCCAATGAACTCATATGTAGCCTTACTAGGGCAAGAAGACTATACATATTTAGCAGTATGAGACCTCTTTTGCTCTGCTTGGAAAGGATCTATGAGGACAGTGTAAAATGTAATATATGAAGGTTTTTTATTTTTTTTTGGTTATTATAATGCTATTTTATAGGGAGTAGTACTTCAGTACAAGGACTTTATCCAGTGCTTTGAGGATCTGTGAGAATTCTCTTTACTAGAGAAGCTGTTTCTACCTGTTTCTTCAAGAACACTTTGTTCTTCTGTCTTCTCTATTGGTTCTTCTTTTTGCTCCTGGATCTTCTCAGTTGTATCCAATTCTGTGTTTTCTATACAGAAACACAACATAAATTGCATTGGACATATATTATACAATTTTCATTTATAGTTAGAAATATTAAAGGGATTGTCTGGGCCCTGAAAAAAAATTGGGGACATTGTGTGAGTTAAGAAAATCCCAGTCACAGCTGAAGTCACTGTCTGGTCAGCAGTGGAAACGTGCTGGGAATCCGCACTTCAAACTTCCAGACCAGGTGGGGACCGGAGGCAGCAGGGATGGAGAGGCACATGTAATATTATGCACCCAGGAATCAACATAGTGACCAAAGCTTCTACATCATGCTCTCTTGACATCTGAAGCAAAGACTTTAATAGGTGCCCCTCATTGCCACATGCACATTTTTCTAAAATTAACCTGTCAGAATACCACTTATATGTCTGGTCTTTCTGAAACGGGGTTTGATTCTTCATGGGCCATTATCGAGGACTTACCCCTGTCGGTAAAGATAGGTGCCCACAGACGGCACAGTATTCGATCATATTTTCACACTGGCCAGTTTTAATGCCTGCTACAGTACATGAGATGAAAGCTTGAAGATATTGGCATATTGCTGATTGCAAGAGTCCAGAAATTTGGGTCTCCACAAAGTCTTTTATTTAATCACATTTATTGTGTTTTTTTTTAGTTCACACCTTGTTCTCTGTAAGTAATGCTCACACTGTAAAGGCTCCAGATTAGATCTGCAGCAAGAATAGACCAGCATACAGAACTATTCTTGCCACTGGAATGACAGAACCTCAACAAACCCCAGTGTAAGTCAATGGGGTTGATGAGCCACCAGGATCAGCTACAGTGCTTGTGAAAGTATTCACATTTTTTTTTGTTTTGATACATTACAACTTAGAATTAAAAATGATTTTTCTTTTTCTTTTTTTTTTTTTTTGGGGGGGGGGGGGTCTGCACCATTTGATTTACACACCATACCTAACACTTTGAAGATGCAAAATAGTTTTCTTTTTACTGTGACACACATACAAACATTACAAAAAAAAACAGAGAACTGTAATGTACATCATCCCCCCACCCCTTGAAAACCCATACTTTTTAGAGCCACTTTCACAAGACACTGTATAGAAATAATTCAGCAGAGCATTGTAGCTTCAGTTTTTCTTTAGGTACTTGTCACCATGCAACCACATATTCACCACTAGGAGGAGATCACTGCATACAGATTTATACAGCTGTCAGAACTCAATGCTAGCTTTATGACTTCATAAGCAAGAATCTCCGCTTAGTGGCTGATGCCTGCAGAAAGCATCAAATCATTTACTTTACACTGGATCAGTGGGAGGCTACAGGAAAGCTGAGAAAGCATTCAGATCAGAGTAAATTGTGAGAAATGGAGGCAAGGACTGAGGAGTATTGGAATGACGGGCAGCCTAAGGACTAGTAACAAGCAGGAGAAGCTGTATCGTACAATGTGCAGTACTCTTACCTCCTTATATATAAGGAGGACAGTTTCGTAGACAAAGTGTTGCTCAGGTAAATTTCTCCCAAGTTTTCTTGCTCTGATTCTAGTATAGCCAGTTTAACTATCCGCTCAGATGCAGGGCTGAGTGGATGAACGAAATATGTAAAAAGGCAGTTTTTGTTAAGTCATAAGGTTTAATGGTGCCCTAGGCAGGTGGCACCCTTCTCTTCCCTTGTCCCAGCCCTGAATGAATGCACATGAAAGTACTATAAAACCATGCAACTAAATTCTGCAATGTAAAGGAAGACCTAAACATATTGGGGGAGATTTATCAAGACTCGTGTTCCCATACACCAGTCTTGGTCTTAGAGTGAGATGCCCCTTATTTATTAAGAGACAGATACCTATTAATAAATTAGGCACATTTCTGCCATGTCGTGTGCCGGAAACACAAGTCTAAGTCATACAGGGAGAGGAATTAGGCAATAACTTACGCCTAGTTTCTAGAATAAGTTATAGTAAATCCAGCAGGCCATGCTAAGCCCAGCCCAATCTGCTAAGCCCAGGTGGAGAGAACCCCTAAAAGTTGGAAATCATGGCGCAAAATGACGTAAGACCTCTGATTTATTTCTCATGATTCTTCCTGCATGGATATCCTGCACCAGAACTAGGGAAACTAATGTTGAAAATTTGAATGCCACTGCTGCAGATGAGCCCTTATCTGTTTCTTTCTGAGCTTCTGTCATTATTAGGATAATAATAGTCATTTTTATTGTGGAAACACTGTGGGGCAGATTTCCTAATCCTATAGATGGCCTAAACTTAGATAGGGCAGTCTACAAATCCTCCAGATTTCTCACATAGTGGACGAGGAACAGTGGATTATTTTGCTTCACAAATATGTCTAAAATGAGGTGCAGCACCCAACTGCAACAAAAATACATTTTGCCACAATTTACACCAGAATTCAGGTACAGCGACAATAGTGAATGCGGACCTTTAAATAGGTTTGCTTTGATAGGAAGGTCTTATTAAACAGATGGTTAATTCTACTAGGCATGGACTCGCTGGGCAGGGATGTAATATTACCACTTTACAAAGCGTTGGTGTGGCCTCATCTGGAATATGTAATTCAGTTCTGGGCACCAGTCCATGGAAAGGATGCTTTGCAGCTGGAAAAAGTACACAGGAGAGCGACTAAACTGATAAGGGTCATGGAGGGTCTTAGTTATGAAGAAAGATTAAAATAATTACATTTATTTAGTCTTGAGAAGAGACGTCTAAGGGGAGACATAATTAACCTATACAAATATATAAATGGGCCATACAAAAAATACAGTGAAAAACTGTTCCATGTAAAACACTGCCTCTGACTGGAGAAGAAAAAGTTCAGTCTCCAGAAGCGTTAAGGCTTCTTTACTGTAAGAACTGTGAATCTGTGGAATAGACTTCCTCAGGACATGGTCACAGCAGGAACAGTGGACAGTTTTAAAAAGCGTTTAGATGAATTCTTGAAAGTAAATGACATTAATGCTTATGAAAACGTGTAGAAATCTGATTCTTGGGATTCGCCTCCCCACTTATCCCTTGGTTGAAAATGATGGACTTATGACTTTTTTCAACCGTATTAACTATGTAACTATACTATGATTTTGATGCGATATGCCCTAATTTACCTAGGATTTGAGAGAGATGTGATAGTGGAATAATGAGAGGAAGCTGACGCACAACATTAGAGGCAAGTGTAACCTTGGAAATGGGATCTCATTTGTGACCGTAAATATGGCTCAGTACCTGGGATTATGCTTTCACTGACTGTACAGGTTTTCTTTCAAGCGGCTAAAACATTTAATACACAGTAGTTCCTTCCTGGCAGCTGAAATATTATTAGATTAACCCATGATAATTACAAAATAACATGCATTTGAAAAACTTCAGTATACTATGCATACTACGTCCCTGTATCATGTTGGCTTGGACAAGCAGCAATGATGCGGAAACAAACTTATTGTGTTTTGCTTTTCATTTCAGGGTTTTTCTTCATTGATAAGCATTGCTCGCCTTCCAATTGAACTGGGCATAAGTTTTAGCAGCCGGATTGCTGTAATGGTGCCATATGCCTTTACCATTTCAAAATACAATATATTCATGTTTAGACAGCATGCGGTATATGTTCCCTGGTTTTAAAGATACATATTGGAAAGGAAGTTAGAAAGTGTATTGGGTTACTATAGACCTATAAGCCAACAACCCTAATGATCAGAAGGTATGCCCCATTAAAAACAAAAACACTCATCTGTCCACAGTCCGCCATCCCAGCATTGCTGCTCACAGCCGGACCGGAAGTGGCTTGATACCATGACCACTGTGGCCAATGACAGGCCTCATTGGTCATGTGTGCATGAATGGTACATCATTCCAGTCAAGGGACCAAGCCACTTCCGGTCCAAATGGGAATGTGGCATCAGCACTGTAATGGCAGGTTGCAGTCAGGAGGGTACTTTTTTTTTTAAATTTAATGGGGCTCACCTTCTGACAACTTTGGTTGTCAACACATTAGGCTTCCTTCATACACATTTTTATTCATGCTTTTTCTGAGCTTGTAAAAAATAATGTCATGAATTATGAATAAATGGCAAGTTTTTGGTGGCTTTATTTGTTCTCGTATTTTTGAAAGGCATACAGAAAAGTCTATGGGAAAAATGGCTGAAAATATGACATCTAGAGCATGTTGTATTTGTAAAAATTGCTCAACCATTAAAAAACACATATAACAAAA